>DWOF01000420.1:0-10310 GCA_018250795.1 Clito sp. Burns02 | reverse complement strand
TCAAACAAACAAACAAACAAACAAACAAACAAACAAACAAACAAATCTTTCCTCTTTATAATATTAGTATAGATGTTAGGACGAAAAAAATATGTACCTATACAGAATAAGTGATACGACTAGGATAAGTTAAAATAACTGTAAACACCTTAGCAATAAGGTTGAAAATCAGATGTTGTAATGAATGGAATATAAATGGAAAAAGTTGTCGAGTCTTTTGATGGCTTTGAGGCTGTATATTTTTTTAAATTAGGGGTGTAGGCACTGTAAAACATGTCCTTGTGCCTTATTGTTACAGAAATACTTCATTGAATATGCAAATTTATAAGAAAGGTACTATGTAAATAAAGATTTTAAATTGTAAAAATACTTTCATACATGAAGTTTGGTACTGTTATGTAGTGATTTAGTATTGAATACTATAAGTACTTATATCATCTTGGTGATTAATCAACTAGGTAATTTAAGAGGCTATGGAATAGCAGAAGAAGCTTGCAAAGCAAATTAATATTGATTCTCAGAATCACCCTGCAATCTGTGATAAGAGTTACATTAAGCTCGGTTTAAGCTTTAAAAGTCATCTATTTCAGTCTCAAACTTTAAAGTAAATTGAAAACTTACAACAACAAGATAAATAAGTGAAAGTACCTCGCTTATTATTAACTTGTCTTACTATTACATCAAAAGCGACTGCTTCTGCCATTTTGTTAAAAATAAGAAAAATAGAATATCTACTAAATTGGTAATTCTGTAAAAATGACGAATATTACGCAAGTAGGGTTATTAACGATTCCGTACATCATTTTCCTTTGCAGGTCTTGCCTTTGTAAGAGTGTGAAGAAAGTATCAAAATCAATACATCTGTTAGCAACAAATATTTTAGTAAACAAGAAAAATAGAAAATTGAAGTATCATTTAAGTAGTATTTTTAAATCCCTTAACTGAATCTCGTCTACAGCCCACGCTCAATACGTTTCATATCAAATCGTCATAAATAACTTACAGCGATCAAACAAGTCCTTTAAAGTATTTCGCGCTCGAAACGCTTTGAGAACTCCTTCAGACTGTGTCCCTCACTTTATTAATCAAAGAGGGGTTAGCTGGGACTCAGTGGAGCACCTTGACGTCTCAATTTATCAATAGTTAACACCGCATCCCAATTTCGCCATCGGGCCGGAGAACACTTGAAAAACTTTGCGTCATCCAATATTATTGAATGAGTGTCAAGTTTAAGCCCCACTTACAACGTAGTTTGATTATAGGCTTACGTACTTATTGGAAATTGAGAGCCAACGACATTAATAAATTGGTAGCTTCGATGTTGAATTAATACTTTATAAATAAACTTCTCTGATATTGCACGTGTTAATAGGTGACTATAATTGCTTACTGTGGTCCGTCTATCATGAAAAAAGCTCGTTCGTTAGGAAATAGATGGAAACTTTTCTTCATATGCTTTTAATACATGAATGCTTCATATTATTATGAAATCTCTCATACCAATAAACGAAGCGTGATCTACGACCTTTGAGCTATATCTGGGTCTTATACAATGAGAATCGCTTCAAAATATATGAACCGAACCTTTATTAAATATAAGAGGTCAGAAATATCCGCATCCCCTTGACCTCTTTCATTTATTGATAGGCAAAACGTAATACACAATATTTGGCTTAATATTAAAAACATATTTTATGTACGACCGAGAAATAAAGCACTGCTCCTACAAAACGACAAAAGTTCTGTTAGAAAATTGAATTAAAGGAAGTTTTTTAACAGCATATTCTAGTTCAAAAATATAATTTCAAATAACAGGTATGACATTTTATGAATAAAGCGTTTTTTTTTGTTTCAATGGTCCATTAAAACTGTTTTATATTTGCGCGTCAGCTGTAAAAAATTGCATGCGTAGGAATTCCACTAACGACGCTGACCCATTTCGGTCTTAGTAATATCAATGAAGCTTTGAATATTTTTCTGCCAGGAAAATTGTAATAAATATTTGCATAAGATTACATTTTTTAGGTGGTTTGATTTTCATACAAAACTAGCAAACGCCAGCGACTTCGTCCGCGTGAAAGATAATTTTCCCCATTTTTTTCACATTTTCCATTATATCTTCGCTCCTAATCGTTGCAGTGTGATGTTATATAGCCTATAGCCTTCCTCGATAAATGGTCTATTCAATACAAAAATAATTCAATTCAAACCAGTAATTCCTGAGATTAACGCGTTCAAACAAACAAACAAACAAACTCTTCAGCTTTATAATATTAGTATAGATTAAATAGAAAATATTTTCACGGTGTTTTCCATTATCGTAAAGGAAGCTATAAATTAATTTATAATGCATTAAATCATTTGTAAATCATTTGTACTTCTTGCTCAGTATTTGAACCCGGACCGACCGATACAGCAGTTGGATAACTTAATCACTAAACTATCACTGTACGTGAAAGTTTAGTGGTTTAAATTTTCGCATGTCGCACCGGCGGTTCTAAGTTCAAACCTCGTCACGCACCTCAGACCTTTCAAAGTCGTGAGGTATTAGAAACTAATTACACTGTAAGGGTGTAACCATTTGTATGTAAATACACTTTTAAGGTAAATTGTACGATAATCTACAACCTTAGACTTTACAAAAAACATTGCCGTTTAGAAAACAAATCTTAAGACGAAATAAAAGCTGTTAGTTTTTCTATCCTAATTACCGATATTACCTAGAAGCTTTCATCTATCTAATCATCTCGGTAATCCTGATTTTCCGAGAATCAAAGCGGAGGATATTCCTATGTTTATCTGACATTAGAATCCAAGCTGATTGGATGTTAGAACTATCTTATAGGTATTTGCTTAGTAGATTAGTTCTTGTTTTAGATTGTCTACTGACTGATCCGATCGTGTAGGGTCCCCGGAACTACATACCTACTGAGGTATTAAGTTTTATAATTGTTATAAAGAGTTCAATTCGCATAATCGATATCGTTTAATAAAATATCAATACTTTGATCGAATTTATTCGTTACTATCAAAATTATTGTAAACTAAGCGGTCTCTCCAATGGACTCAAGAAACTATTAATTTTAAATCGAAATAGTGAATTGGCACATTCTGTGTAAGAAGTTTGAAGGAAATTGAAGTTTTATACGTTGCAAGAAGAAAATAAAATCGAGCAGCAAAACGTAAACTAAAAATTAAATGTTGCATTTCTTTTCATTTTGTTCTTCAATTTAATAAATAGTTTTATTTCATTAAATTAATTACTATCTTTTAAGTTAGTTACCTATCAAGATCATTGGGTTCTATAAAATGTAGAATACAGTATTGATCTAAGTATGTAACTCTCATTCCGACGACCTAAACGCTGATTTGTGGGTCCCACATATTATAAAGCTGAAGAGTTTGCTTGTTTGAACGCGCTAATCTCAGAAACTACTGGTTCAAATTGAAAAAATATTTTTCTGTTGAATAGACCATTTATCGAGGAAGGCTTTAGGCTATACTTCAATGCGGACGAAGTCGCGGGCGTTTGCTAGTCATGCATATGAGCATACCATTACAAACAAATAATCTATATTTCATAGGTAACCCCATTACGAGTAAGAACGGGCCTTAACTACCACAGCACCTTAAGCCAACAGAGGCTTAACACGGCTGTTAACACAAACGGGGAATAGGTATACTTTAACACAATTACTGCTTTAAATCCCTGTTAAATATTAACCTTTGGTTTGTTGGAAGAGGAACAAAGCCTATCAGACTGTGAAACTGCGATAATACACGAACTGTGTCGAATTACGAGTAGGTACTTGCACATTTTGTTTGTACGAGTAGCGAAATTGCTATGTTATCGTTAACTTCAAAATTGGTTTCTGTAAAGTAGTTTAAAAACGTAGTTTTTGTAAGAACAATGACTAGTATTAATATTCATTTAACTTTTTAACCGACTACTGTAATCCAACAGTGCTTTATGTTTGTAGGTACCTAAATAAGTTCTTTTATTTGAAAGGGAAGGTGGCATTAGCGCTTGAACGTTAAAGCTTTAAATTCTAATCTATAAACAACCTTACAACCTGATACGAGTAGCTAAAGGGGAAAAAGTGTAATTTTTATGAGTGAACATATTTCTTGAATATTCGCACACTTCATGTTCTAACGGAGTGATGGATCGCGTTTCAGTTTCCTTTAAGCAGAAGAATAGTTCGCTTTATAAATTACCTACGTTTTATCAGTATTCGTATACCTGTAAACGGTTTAAGAATTTATACTCTACCGCTGGGGGCAATTGGGAAAAAACATAGGCAATTCTCCGATTAAAATCAGTTTATATTTGTAAACCTGTACCTACGTAAACACGACGAGAAATTTTACCCTCGAGCCTCTGAATACCAGAACCCGAGTGCCAGCCCTTACACTTACGGCCCTAAATTACTCACATTTTAGTTATTTCTAAGGCTCGCAGCCAAGAGCTTATCGAAAATATGTATGTGGACAGATCACGTTACCGAAATTGTTGAAATATTCCTCATGCTCCGTTTAACCACGGCTACCTCTCTGCGGTTAATATTTGGTAGTATAATGTTAATGTTAGGTAACAAGTATTTTCATTTTGGGACTCTACAATACTAGGAATTTCGTTTACATTTCAATAATATACACTGATATCTGTGTTACTGGGAAAATTAATTTTGTTTATTCAAGAACGATTAGTTTGTTACCTGTACCCTTAATACGAGTTTCATCGAATGTCAAATACGTTCATCGTCACTCGAAATCAATACTGCCAACATGGAGATATTGCGTGTCAATGTATGAGGAACTCCCAATGTCTCTATGTTGGCAGTACTGATTTCGAGTTACGATGAACGTATTTGACATTCGGTGAAACTCGTACTAAGGGTACTGTTCTTGATGATACGTAATGAAAGATTCATATCGGTAATAATGAATATTATACTCTTCCCGCAAAGAGTACAAACACATTCATTTTTATTTATATAGATTTCTAGATCCAATAGATTCGCTCTAACAAGCAATTATTTGTAACGATTTTAGTAGCCAGTGATAAAATATTATGGTCACTGCAACTATCTAGTTATCACAAACTCGACACAGGTGCAGCAAAATAGCGACACGTGCATACGAGTACAACGGTTGTTCATACTATTAACGGTTAGTGCAAAAGATAAGGTCTAGTATGAAGAAGTTTATGAATTACAGTACGTAGCTAAATGCTGCTCTGTAATACGAGTATGTCCTCAATTGTTAACGAAAATCAATAAAAATCATATAAAGGAAATCCATATTAAAAATGTAAAATTTAAATTATTTTTTATTATAATTACAAAGTCATTGCGCCTATTCTGTGCTAAACTTGTAAACTATAACGTCTGTGCTTACTTTGATTTAAGATAACCGTTCTAAATAATAATCTTGTAATGTCTTCAGGGCAACCGACAAACTAATATCAACAAACAAGTCGAAAACAACGCACATAAACTAGTTCTGCTAAGATAATTCGAACAAGAAAGTTTCGAAAGATTAGTCATATCGTTTCCCGTGTAAATAAATCGTGTGTATAACTTTTACGATCACTTTCGCATCCTATTATAAGATGAACGGTACCTTTCAGAAATGTATGCAACTATGCAATACTACCTTTCAGAATGAGGCATTCAGATACTTCAGAAACATTTGTCTCTGAAAACCACATAGATTGAAAGTGAGCAGACAAAAAATGAATATCTCTATATCATGTCGGGATCATTTTATCTGAAAGGAAGAAAAAATAACAGAAGTTAGTCAAAGACAAAATATTTGAATTTATACTTCTTTTGATGCGTTGGGAGTAATTTTTCACCAGGAAACGGAAATTACGTAGGCCAACGTCTCGCACCACTTCCGGAATTGTTTTTTTTTAATTTTGATGTTGAGGTTTTTTGAGTTGCTGAAATTATTAATTACGAATGTGGCATCTATTTTTTTACATCAAGGAAAGTAAATTAGAGATGGTAGATGGTAGAAAAATGCAACTAACTTTACAACACGGTATCATATAAATGAACGAGTTAACTAATGTGGCAATATGTAGGTATAACGAATTTTATTACCATTTTGCTGACAGTACCTACTTAGATAATACCATAGAAAGTAAAATAGGAGTAAGTAACCCAATATTCGGGACGGAAATACGGAGCAGATCTAAATGAATACAAATTGTATTGGGACATGTGCCTCTAAACTCGATTGATTTTTCTTGCGTAAAAACAGATGAAAAGCGGGAAATCTTGTTAAATTTGTCGTCTACAACGAATTTTAGATGATTTCCATTTAATTTGTGGAATAATTTGGTTAGAAAACATATTCTTTGATGCAAATCGAATTATTGCATTCAAAATAGGCACCTACTTAAATTCAATTAAGATTATCTTGAACGAATGAGTAAAGCATTGATTTCATGTACCTATCCATAAACAGATATTTATATACAACATCTTGAACAGAATTTGGTCGGAAGCGGTAATCCTATTAACTCTGGGAAGGGGCGACCACTATTGGCATAAGCTGGGCTCGAAGAACATTGAAATATGTACCTTTAAACGATGTTTCCTATAAAAGTGTTTGTATTTGAGTTCATTTGAAACGAATTCAGGGTAAAAGGATTTGGAGGCGCTTTGATGTGAAAAGCTTCTTTAAGTATAATCCACTAAAGTAAGTACCTACTGTAGCGATAAGTGCTTGTTAATATTTTATTTAGTTATTGGCTTTTACTAAGTCGCAACAGTTTTATAACATTAGTGCGAAATTTATTAACTTTTAAAATATGAGATTTACGTTTTTAAAATTCTTTGAAGCAATAGATACCTACACGGTAGCTGCTTTTATATTACTGACGTACAAAGTTAAGCGAGGTTAAGTGCGGTTAGAAAAATGATTTGCGAAATTCCTTCTTGTTTAAGTTAGTTAAGTTATAAATAGCTTTCTTTTTAACAATTAAGTAACTTAACTTTTATGAGCTTAAATCAAACTCTAAATAAACGTCTTAAACGTTAAGTAGCTAACTTATTCTAAATTGTAGATTGGTAAGTACAAAGTCGCAAAACATGAATCAAACAAATATATTTCAAAAGGCCATACCTTCCTTTACCGCCTGTAAATTACTTCAGAACGTTATCAAAGCAATTCTAAGACTTGGAGCAAAAACTTTAATCATTTACTTATTAAAGTTTGTGAAGTATGATGCAAAGCACATCAAAGAGATTCATGTTCCTTAGTCGATTGGATCTTTGGTTTATAAAACACTAGCTGATGCACGCGGTTTCACCCGCGTATAATAAAAAAAATATTACATTTTGGAAAAATTCTGTAGCCTATGTTCACCGGGGATAATGTAGGATTCTAATGGTGAATGAATTTTTCAAATCCGTCCAGTAGTTTCGGAGCCTATTCCAATCAAACAAACAAACAAATGTTTCCTCTTAATGAAGTAATGAAGTCGTTGTTCACTACAATTATCAATTTATTTTATCAGTATGATCGTTAACGTCATTAGTGTACGTTAATTGCAATAAAATACATTAATTATGTAGCTGTTGCGATGGTTCCGTCGTCGTGTAGAATGGTTCTTTATTATGACAAAGTGTAATTACAAGATTTTCGTGAGGATCTTTATTTTTGTCATAGCTTTAAATACGTTACACACAAAAAAAAATGTTCTATTCTTAAAATATTACTGTTGATATATAATAGTGATTTTAATATAAGTTATCAGATTATGTTATAACTTCGAAATATTTCAAATGGAGGTAAAAGTAAGATCAAACGGCCCAACATCCCAATCCGGATTCTTAGGCATTTTAGGAGATTTTCTTCCTAATTAAGGACCCTCGTAATTAAGGATTAAAATTTCATTAAAAGGTACTAGAAGTTCGTAAAGGGAAATCACGTTGATTGCTACAAGTTAATTAAGTTAAAAATACTACCTATAATTACTACTATGCATTTTAAAAATTACACATTTTCTCATTAGTTTTCCGGCCGTAGTTTTACTTCCACTTTAAAAGGAGTAAATGAAAAACTAAATAAGTAATATGAGTAAAGGCTTTATTGTATACGTAGATCACTTAAAATAAAACATTATAAAAATTAAACACTCTTTTCAATACAAATAAACAAACCCTATAGTAGTCTTCATACTTAAATTTTACATCAGATCCTTCTTTAAAAATTCTTATCCACTTATTAACTAATCTCTTAAATATTAAGAAAATCCATTAACATTTGATACTTCAAATTAAACTAAGTTCAGAACACGGCTCCGTCTTTGTGCAAAATATCTAGCCCAAAGTTCTCGAGAACTTCTGTTAAACAACACGATGGCAGTTTGTGGAACCAGTCTGAAGTAGAAAATATAGTCTATATTCGCCGATAAAACATTGGGTACAAAAATAAAAAACAAATACACGGTTGAGAAACCATCGCAGACTAAAGCAATTCCTATCACAGAAATAATGCGTTTCGCTTTTACTTGAGATACACTTTTTCTATTGCAACTCATCACTGATTTAGTAACATTTACGAAAATCGCTATGTTTATTGTCATAATAAAGTACAATGGCATTAATCTTAATAACAATATTGATTCTCCAATTGGGTATACAGTTTGGATAACGCCGTCGATTATGCCTCTAATCACTATCACTGTACCGTAGGCTAACACTGCAGTCTTTCTTTTTTCACAGCTGATCCTTCCAGGGTATATCAACACAAGTTTTACGTACGCGAATATAGAAGCACATAATGTCCAACATTGCGATGAAAGAAACAAATAGCCATTTACTAAAATATTCACTTCCAATATTGTTTCTGAAACATCTTCTCTCACCAGCGAAAGTACAGTAATTGAAATTAAATGTAACGTGGACAAGGTGATTTGATGGACAGATATAAAGTTGTGAAGCGTGCGCCATCTTGGCATCAGATACCATGTTGTTATACACGCAGTTGAACATGCCACTGACAAAACAACACCAAAAATGTGTACTACGACATCCAGTACAGTTAATTCTTCCATGTTTACTTGCAGGTTTATAGTTAATTAATTTAATTCTGTTCGTTGTCCTATTTCATATCCGCGTCAACTGACTGCACTGCACGAAATCACTACTAAATACAGTATTTATGCAACACAAAGCTTTAATCATATCTTTGTTATCCAGTAAAAATAGCATTCAATCTCTTGCAAATGTAACTAAGTATAAAGTATTCAATTGGAACCTATTCGAGCTCATGTTTCACGGCCGGCTATGAGGGCTACTTCCCCGGACGAACTCTAAGTTGTTCCACCTGTAATGTTATGGTAAATGATTCTTATAATATTACGTTTTTCCAACAATGATCTTGCGTAATATTACTCGCATATCTGAAAATGGAAAAAGCCCGATTTAAGTAGGTAGGTATATGGATAAATTGATTGATTGCTCATTATACCTAATTATCACGTTAACTCGCTATGTTCATGAACGTCATTAGTGCATTTTAATTATAATAAAGCAATTCAATGCTTTGCTATGCAATGCACTGCTATGAAAAATTTGTATGTAAGCTATGCAAAATTTGACATGAAAGTAAGACACACAAACTTCCACATTTATAATATTCGCTAGGATATGAGTTTTATAAAGCTAACTTAATGTGCAATATTGAATAGATTGGGTCAAGTACGTTCTCTCTCGGTAGTTCTATTAATAGAACGAGGCCTTCATACAACTGAATGAATTTCCCTGGAAATACATAGGTACAACCTTCTTCAACGATGCTTGGAGTATGCTAATACTTTATACGGCTTGTATTCAATTTACGCTGGCAACAACCCAAAAGTTAGTCCAATCAGAGGTCCACTAAAGAATTTTTGAAATGTACGTATTTGAAATTGAAATGGAAAAATCTCTCTATATATATTTTATTTTTATATGTATCTCCCTCCTGTCTTTGTTATCTTACTCATACCTATATACTCTATTATATTCACCGCGCACCCACCTCACATTTTCTACATGACCCAGGGCTGGCTGGTAGAGAATGCCGTCTGGCATTAAGCCATACCCTTGTACCATAACCTTAAGGTTTTTATTTGGGTGCAAAATAAATAAAAAATAATAATAATAATTTCAAACAGATTTTCTGTTTATTTTAAGAACATTTAAAGACGACTTACCTACAACTTAATCACATTAAATTCACGTTTCTTTTCTTACGTTTGTAAGTTTAACTTTAATTTGATTCCCTTTAAGAATCAATATGTAATAAAC
>DWOF01000419.1:0-10327 GCA_018250795.1 Clito sp. Burns02 | reverse complement strand
GTGTTGAATAGACCATTTATCGAGGAAGGCTATAGGCTATAAAGCATCACGCTGCAACTATTAGGAGCGAAGATATAGGTAATGGAAAATGTGAAAAAAACGGGGACAATTATCTTTCACGCGGACGAAGTCGCTGGCGTTTGCTAGTGTTTTATACTAACAAAAACAAAATTGTCTATTACTTAGTATAAGGAATATTTAATAGGCACCTACCTACTTTGTCTGTTCTTGTTTCTAAAGTCGTTTCCATATGCTTGTAGCCCGAAGGAAAAAATGTTACAGTTACATAACGCTTTTCCATAATAATAGAATCATTATCGAAAACAGAAGAGCGGGCAGCTGATTTATTGGACGATAATGGTCACTGTCATAAATAGTTTTTTGTAACAGTTTTTTTTTAATCATGCGTGCATACACCGGGCCTATGCAGCTTTTTAAATTAGTGGAGCGTTTTAGGGTTGCGTTTCATGCATATTTTTTGAGTAATTAAAAACGTTGTACTAAGAATTAACAGTATCTCCTAAAAGTATAACTACATAAAGAATTTTTTCGTCCGATTGAAAAATTCTAACGAGGTCATTATTGTTCATTGAAGATATGTTGAGAAAAACTAGTTTGAGGTCGTCTAAACATTTTTTAGATCAATAGTCTAATTATTTTTTTCTAGGCATAACTCAATACTGAATCGTTTTACGAGAACTTTTCTTTTTAAAATATAACTAACTAACTCGGTATCTAATAGTACTACAGTACCTCTACTACATACTCGGTAAATACTAAACTAACTAAATAAAAAAAAATTAAAATAAATATTACGTTTAAAGCGTAACTAAAGTGACCCAAAATGACACGTCAACTACATGTGTTGAACCACCTCAACTAATTCCTAAAATCGAATAAATTGCGGATTTGAAGTTCAGCAAATAATGGCGCTAGCACGTGTGGCGCGGCGCTGGCACAGCGGAGCGTGGCTACAGTCAGCATCGTATCATACAATATTTTTCGCCGCGACTGCTTAAAACGACTTAAAAATTCAGCGATTCCCCGTTGAAAAAAAGAGTTAATATTGATCGTAGATTTCTCGTCGTGGGGTGCAGCGGCCGGCTGAGTCACCCCACGGTTTTTTACTCACCCTAAGTTATATTTTTTGTAAAGCCCCCCTCTCCCTCCCGACCCGCTTTAAAGGATGAGTAGTCTCTATGGAAACGACTCGATCTAATTTATAGGCAGGAGAAAGTACGGATTGCTTAATTAAGAATTTAGAATGTGTCGACTGAGAAATTAATTACAAATTTCGCTTGCTTTAAACCTATGATAAGGTAGCCTCTTTCCTCTTTTCCTCTCTAACTTGAAATTACAAAGGTTGAGTCGAGAATTTAATTAAAATCGGAACAAAGAAGAGCTTTATTTTTTTAATTTTATGGGCTCTTAACTCTCAAGATTCAAAGACATTAATTATAAATGATAAATGAAAGCACAATACTATACGTAAGAGCGTCTAAACTGTTTCATTTTACAGTCACTAAAAGCAATGTCATAATTTGTGTAGGTTCTTATAAAAAGTGATATTACTCGGTTGATGTACGAGGCTACAAGGCGACGGTTTATGAATACGCAAGGGTTGTTTAACTGTCGGAAGAGAGCGAGGGCACGCGCGGGTTAAAAAACTGTGGGTCACGGCCAGCCCCGGCCGTCAGTTGGCGGGTTTTTGTTGCAGGGAACGCGCGCACCGAGCAGGCGCCGGCGCAGGTGAGATAAACACTACACCTACTGGTGAGTTTTACTTTTACTTATCTCCTTTTTTAAGTAGTTCTACTTATCTGCTGATTTACATATGAGCTAGCAAAAAATTGTTCCACTTAACTTTTAGTTTGGTTGTTTATCGATGGTTGCGCGCTATGCAATGTGTCTGCAAGAGCGCCGGTGGGTTACTTTAGGTATGAACCTACAAGGTTTAGATCGAAACCAACCGCAAGCCTAACGTGTTTCGAAATGATTAAGTAGGTAGATACTTATTATAATAAATAGTAATAGATATTTTAGCATCAGCTTCTTCTGTCGATGTAATCGAATATACTCTTGTGATTTTTAGGGTTTCTATCTCCACAACTTTTCTTCCAGTCTTCTTTCCATTCAGTATTAAATTACGAGGTACATGTAGATACTGACTGCCTTACTACTAAGTATAATAATTTTGTTAATATTATTACACTAGGTTTTTGGAATTACAAATTTCAACCTATAACAAAATTGTCTTCTATTTTGTCCCCTACATTTCAAACTTATCTAACTAGATTAGGGTAAGAACCTCCACTGTGATTTCCTCAAAGAATATTGATTCATTGATATTGCTGATCGTAATAATTAGATCTTGTGGGTACGGCGGAAAAAAAAACAATGGCGACGATGATGCCTAATGAGCCATAAAGAAGAAAACGATACGTAGAGCAAAGCGTAGACAAAAAAGGGCGCGGCGGGGGCAAGGAGGACGCGCGGGTGAAAACGCGAGGAAATGGCGGAGAGCTAAATTAATTTGCGCGCTCCCGCCAAACAAAGGCACGCTAATGGAACGCGGCGAATGGAAAAAATGCCACCGTCCGCTCTCTGGCGACTTATTTTTTTTTTGCGAATAAAACCTTTGACTTTGCCAAATGAATAACATTACACCCGTCGAAGTTTGTCAATGGCTGCTTTGTGGAGATTTAATGAAGAAGAACGGAGTGTGATACTAGGTTCGTGTTATTGTCTATGGAGAACTGCAAGTTGATGTTTGTTTCAACATTCGGTGGTCCATTGAATGGCCAAATTCAAGTAAGTTTCGAGTATTTCATAGGTGTAGGTATTTTTGATTCAGTTTGATTTAGTTTAGTTTCTGAGATTCTTATGCTTGTTACAAGGTTATTACAACCCCAAAATATCTTCTTTAAGCCCGTACCTACCTCAGTAGGTAGGTATACCATGAGATACCTACTTAAGTAGTACCTACCGGACGACGTGACATTTAGTAGTTGCGCGAACTTTGCCGAGACGAATTTGATTGTCGAATGACTATTCTCTCGAAGTTGAGGCTTAACCTATTTGGGTCACAATAAAATTGACCAAAATTAAAAGAAGTAAGAGATACCTAACTTTCAATTTTACAGAGTAAGTTGTAGGTAGGTATGTATATAAAATATCATATTTTTATGAGAGTTTCCAATCTTTAACAAATCTCTCCTAAAGAATGTCCCTCTACTGAAGATTTAAGGAGTCCTAAGTTTGGTAAGGAGTTCAGACGTGAGTCCGTGTTATCAGGGAGCTCCTGAGCTGCCGGAAACAATGAGATGATGCTTATCTGAACGTTGGAACTCAGGGCACGCCATTTTGTCGCGAGATGAAATTAATGCGTCTCCCATTATGCTAGCACGATTTATGCGCACCCAATTAAAAGTTCCGAGCGTTGAAGACTCCAAATTAGTGGAATTCGCGCACATTTATCAAGACATCAACGTTGCCTCGCGCTACGCGAAACTTCCCAAATTTAAATTAGAGACGATTTTTACAGCTACCTCCCGAGGGGGGAAGGGGGGGTGCTACCCTTTCCTTATAACGAGGAAGGCCTCATGCATTTTTATGTGCTTCTTTTTTCGTCGGCGTTTTAAACAAGGGGGTGAGCGTGGGGAGTGCCGGGGGAGAACTTTTTTATTCACGTCTTGATAAGTTAGGGTTGAAATTAGACGTTCGAGTTTCGCTAGCGGAATTCATAATGACCAATATTAATAAGCTTCGCCTCTTCAACAGTACGGAATACGATCAAATTCGATATAACTGCCACGATACTCTACAGGAGAGCCTATTTTACGTAAGAGTTTTTATTGGATAGTCATTACATAAAGCAATATAAGGAACTAGATTACCTACTGTAGGTACCTACTTGAGTTCTGTTGGCAACTAAAGTTAATTCATATTTTATGTTCATCTTGGTTTAACGAGTTTTATCTCTGCGATCGCAACTCCGTTTTTCAAAATTTGAAATTACCTACTCCTGGATTCATAGGGGCGAAGAATTAAGGGGTAGGATATTTTCTTACAATTAAAACTATACACTTGTGACTTTCAGTATGGATGTTGTATCCCACCAATCTTTGCTCTTCATTTATGCTTCAGTGATCATTTCCTCTTAGTGTGGGAACCACGCGCATTTCGTATGACGTTTGCACTGAAAAGCGTGAAATGTGCTCGGACAATGGTCAGATGGGATGTTGTGGGCCGTGTGAGGGAAAACGGCGAGCACATGGGGACACTTGTTGAGTGAATGTGTGGGCATCTGGGCATGCGCGGACCGCACTCACATGTTCACCTGTTTACATTCCTTATCAATCACGTACGATTATCTGATACATTGCACTACGTAATGTTTTTTTGGAGAATGTACGTTGGTAGGTAGGTACCTATGTGATTGGGAAATGTAAGTAAATAGGTGGTCATTTTAAACCAATTCGTGTCATCATACCTTCTCGTTACCATAGAATCTATCTATTTCATATTAATAGGTGCCTACCTGCTTACTACGAACCTAGTTACAATGTTAGGTACCTAGGTACTACAAAGCTAGGTAATGTTAAATATTTTCTATTAGGTATTGATTTAATTTGATGAACTTACATAGTAAATTAGATAAATGCATCGTTAACGTATATGTTAATGACGTAAAGACAGGTTCAAGTATTATAAATATTTATACCTAACATCAACATAATTTAAAAGAAGCGCTTGTTATATTTTATCCTTATTATAAATTGGATTGAATCAAGTAAGAGCGGTAAGTCGGATTTCTGCAATTATGCGAATAGGAGAGAGTCATTAGGGCAATCAATCCGGCGACCGGCGCTGCCCGGAAGCGGGGGCGGCTCTCGTATTATAATTCGCGTCTAATAACGTCGTTAACAACGCACATTAAAACAAAACAAACAGCGGAGAGGCGCGGGCGCGGGCGGGCGCCATCCTTCCTCGAATCCGTGTCATTAATTTACGTAATGCGTAGGTACGCGCTATCCCCAAATATTTAAGAAGCCTCCTCCGGGAGCGCCCGCTCCTCCACTATCCCCGGCCCCCCGCCACCCACCGCCCGCCTGCCGAGAATTATGGCGGCCGCCTTGTAATTATATTTTTTAATTTATCTTCCTTAGCGAATACAATGGAGGCGCCACCCCGCCACCGGAGCGCTTCCTTCTCGTGCTGAATATTGTATCAGGCTACTGAAAAAAGGAAAGAACGCTTTAATTACAAGCGAGAGTGCGGCCGGCATTACGCGTTAAATATTTGATGTTGTCTCTTTCTTGTCCTCTCGCCGCCCCGAGCCCCTCGCCCGCCTGACCACTCGTCAATAATTAAAACACCTATTAACTCATTTGTTCGTTCTATGTTCCACTGACACATTGGTAGTACCCGCGTTACTTCATAATACACCATATACCTACCCATGTACCTTCATACCTTGATAATTTTTATTTAACTAAGTAATAAAAGAAAATTTAAAACCTCTACAGGCAAATTAACGACTATGTCAAATCTACCCTTCGCCGATGTCTTCCAAAAACTTAATTTAAACTTTCGAGGACTCTCTGACGATAAGTGTCTCCGGACAGCAATAACCACATAGTGCTCGATTTTCTGTCATTCTTCAAGGTTCTGCTCTTTAAAAGTAAAAAAGAATAAGGATTTTGATTAGTATTTGCCGCGAAAATATTAATTAGTATCAATTTATTGGGATTCACCAACTTTACTTTTTTTTTACTTTATGGCACAATTTCACTTATCACAGATAAAGTACCTACCGGCAAAATAGGAACGTGGCCGTTGATTTATTACTGAACAACAGTCGCAAATTAAGGCGGATTCCTTGGCGGACACCCGAAGCTGCAGTACTTAGCGAGGAGACAAAGTATAAAGTAGCGACCCCCAGCCACCCACTGAAAAACGTCTCTAATATTCTTTTAGAAACGGTGGCATTTACGGGCTATATTTTATCCTGAATTTGCATACGCTCCTTTTTTTCGTTACCCGTCCTCTATTTTATGGGTGAGTATTTTTTCATCCGGGGGTTAAGATACAAAAGGGTAAAGCGCGGGAGCGAACTCCCATAATTAAATTGCACCGCGCCGCTGCCGACTGACTGCTACACACTACCAGTCGTAATACCACTTTACTAATAACCTTACATTGCCAATATGAACTGTCCAAAATTCTTTGGATTTAGCTTACCAAGAATTGTTATAATTAATTTATTAGGTAAATGTATTTGTGTTGCAAGTTATTTGTCATGAACAAGAAATTGTGTCATCAACTTTAATAGTTTAAATTAGTTAGCTCATAGTTAGGTATGCAGATTACCTAAAGTATATTACGCTTCTAACTAAACCCATCACGCACTAATTGAACCACCTAGGTATTGAATCACTGCTACACAAAAACCTTTTAAAGTGTGTGAACTTGCTTAGCTACTAAATTTACCTATATCAATTCTTGGTATGTGAGTCCTATTCCCTTTGTTCCACATCGATTACTATTTTAATTACTTTTACATTAATTACTGCGTAATGAATTCAAGGATAAGATTTTAATTCAAGAGGAAATTCTGTCAGTCCTGGCAGTCGCGATTATAATTTAACTAACAAATTAGGAGAAATCTTACCCTGCTCTAAGTCAAATTACCATAATTGCTAATCAAATGTTGTAGAAGCAGCCGCGGCGTTGCTTCGTTCTAATTACGAATTCTAATTTCCTCTCTTGTCTCACAGGCCTTTTGAATTTGTAAATTATTGCCCTTGCTTCGAGATATCAAATGAATTCTAATATAATTTTAAACGTTAAAAAAGGCTTTTTATTTGTTTAATTTTTTTAATTTATAACTTTAGATTTGTACGATAAGTAGATAACTAAATTATGATGCAGATTATGATTCGATAACACTTGTTACACTAGTGGCTTAGGTAAACTATGTACCAATGGGTAGATATTAATTTCAGTGGGTATATATACTTAGGCAAATTTAAACAGGTAGGTTGGTACCTACTTATCGTTATAATGTAGATACTTATTTTTCACTAAATGGGTAAGTTGCTTGAGCTGATTACGGCCATACCTAGAAGAAATTTATTTGAACTCGTATTAAATATTTCTTCAAAAGAGAGATAAATAAGGAAAAAACTTAATAACATTAAACGTATTCGGAAGCGGCGTAGCGTGTATTTTTAATTCTCTCGCAAGCCTACTTATATAAAACCGGCTCCAATTAAAAGCGTGCGACAGGTTTGAAAAGCGGAATGAAGGAAAGTATAAGTAGATGGGGAAGTATGCTCGTGTTTACGGAAACCTCCTCCGGCAAATATTATCGCGAGACGAGCGCGATCAAATATTCAGGCGGCGCGCAGAGGCGGCCGCGGGAGCGGGACGCAACCCTCTCCAACTTTCAAGCCCTTCCCTTTGCACGCCCTACACTAATTACGTTTAGAGTTCTTAAGCGAAATTACTTAGACCCCTTACCACCCGCGCCCCCGCGACCCCCATCCGGAAATGAGGCGCGCTGGAAAAACAAGAGGAAAGCGTTATACTTATAAGGCTGCCGTTGTCTCTCCGAACGGTCCAAATCTGGGCAATTTCTAAAAGATGTTGATGTAATGATTTTTTCTTCATTTTCGTGAACATTCTGTTCATGAGCGGTTGCTAAGTGAAAAGCAATTAAAGCACGGGCGAGTGATCTCCACCCCCCTCCCTGCAGCGGGGGACCTTTGCCCCCATCCCACCGCCTAATGTACTCAATCAACAAAATACCAAAATTATAATAAACACGATTTTCGTATTGTATGTGTTTTGATTTAATTTAAACCACTCGTTTTCATTTAATAATTATTAGATAACTAGATACATATTAGATACATACATAGGTATCTATCATGTTTATCGTAGGTACATGTCTATCGTACCTATTTGGTATAGGAGGCTTAAATTAGCCGTGATAAAAAACGTACCGATTAATTAATTTACGAGTATAGATGCAGTCGTTAAATCGACAATTAGGTATCGACATACGCGCATCTAAATAATGAACCTGAGACTTTCTACAATTTTCCGCACGATGAACTGTGGCACCCTGCCACAGTTTAATTTCCCAATTTCCAAACATTCTTCAAGCCACGTCAGGCTGAAGACTCCAACATCCGATCGGAAGGAACCGTCAACACGAACATTTTCGATGTTTGTCATAGGTAGGTACAACAACAGCGTATAATTTCCTTTTTAACTTAAACAGCTTTGATGCGTGGTAAATGGATTTTCAAAAAGCTCCTTTGAATTCAATTTTCTCGTATGTTTATTACGTTGATGTTCTGTGACATTTATTGGGATTTTTTCAGATTTGTTATTTATTAAGATTTTGTATTAATAGCAGCAGTAATAGCCTTATTGGTCAAGATATTTCTCTACAAACTCCGCTTATAGCACTAAAACATCTCATGTCAAAGTACATTTACCTAAACTCAGTAATATCAGTCTGTTTGAAAGCCTGTCGAATAAAATTAACCGACCAACAATTTTAAATTAAGGCTACCTAAGATGTATCCCGGCGAATAAAAAATTGCCGCAGTTTAATGAGATTTAAATAATTAATGAGCGTGCCAAATTGGTTTCTTTTTTCAGCAAACGGGAGCTCGGTGGGGCTGCAATCAAAAACGAGCCATAATTGCAACCCCGTCCGCGAGGGACAAACCCTGACTTTTCCTTTATTATATTTTCACTTTTTATTTCACGGAGAAAGTGGTTCCCGTCAAACTTTAATTGAGATAAATTGTTTGTTTATGAATACTTATTACCTAAACAAAATTCAGTATCGGTCTTAATATTTCAGTTGAATAATACAGTAAGTGTATGTGTCTATGCCTACTATGCCAAGACAAGACATCTAATCCACATTGAAGCACCGTGGTGGTGCTCCCACGGCGTGAATAGTAGGTATCTACTAACGTATAATTAAATTCTATAAACTCACGAGTATTTTAAAGATATTATCGATTTTATACAAATTTCTTAACATGACAGTTGGACAGTGAAACGTATTTTTACGAATCAACTACAATACTACAACCGTTACATAACATTCCGCATGATCGATCTCAAAGTTATTTTCCGAAATGATTATTAACGTTCACATTTCGAAAAATTGCATTTCTAAGCAAATTTCAGTTCGTTGCTCCAGCATAATGAAACTGTACTTGCATTATCGTATAATCTAAACGGAATATGGGAAACGTACGATTTAGATATTCAAATGATTGACATCTCGCCGGGCGGTCAACCGCTAACCGTCTCAGCATTTTGAGAGTTCACCCCTGCTCACCCCAAGCTCAAAGCTACCGTTGCCTTTTGTTACTTCAATCTGACCACGATTGAAAAGATTGTGTTCAAGCAATACATTATAATTCTGACGGATAATAAGAATAAACAACTACATGGCTACATTCAATAGGTACATATTGTTCAAGACTACGTACCTACCTAAGTACGGTAAGGTAAAGCTGTAACATAATATAATTATGAGTACATATGAACAGTACATAGAAACAGTTACAATTTTACTAAATAAAATTGTTAACTGTTACAATTTTACTAAATAAAATTGTTAACTGTTTCTATTCGTTTAAATTTTCAATAAAATGTAGGTAGGTAGGTAAATACCTATAGATGATTTCATACATTTAAAAAGTGTAAATTCACGCGTGCTACCTGTTTAAACCTAATACATATGTAGTTACTAATGTTTATGACAAATTATATTATTATTCTCGTATTTCATATTTATGAATGAAAGTGAAATGATAATTTGTTTCAGATGAAGTACTTATCCATAATGAGTAACATAAGAGAGGCAGTGGCGCTGCAGATGGCGCTCGCGACTCGCGTGCGATACTTGTGCCACCCTAAAATACTATTGTCGGCACCGTTACACAAAAAACGCACCCAGATTGTTTACCTCACTTTTTACCTTTTTTAAACTTCTCTTTAGCTTTTTATACTTATTTTCGTCGCTGCGCACGCGGCCACCGCTTTTGTACGAATCTCATTGAAGCGTTATGCGTTTCTATTGTCATCGACGATATCGAGGTAATTCATTTTTAATGTACAGTTAAGTATAGATAATCGCCTAAATTGCTCAACCCTCCTTCCGTAATTTGTTGACATTATTGTAACGTGAAAAAATATATATATAAAAATATATCGGTGAAATATTGGTACGTGGGTACAAATATTGATGTGATTATCTAATCTTTTTTAGTATCTACTTCAACGAGTG
>DWOF01000418.1:0-10333 GCA_018250795.1 Clito sp. Burns02 | reverse complement strand
CATACTAAAAAGCAGATTGATCTAAACTACGCAATGGAATTTAATAAGTTTTCACTATAATTTAGGCCATTTTTTTTTAGAAGTTTAATATGTAAATGTCAGTTATTATGGGAACTTCGATTTTTGTTAGAATTGAATTGAAAAATAAAGTATTCTGTTTTCAAGGGAAGTCTATTTGAAGGCGTGAAATTATTCGGTTATTAAGATATCGGTCAAATGAACATCTTCTGAGCTCATGTTACTCGTAAGGCGTTTTGAAACGTGTCTCGCAAAACACCTGGCTCAAACTTGATGATTTCTTCATTAACGTTTGCTTTCAAGGCTTGCAACGTGTGTGGTATTATATCTTATGGTTTTTGCAAGATTTCACAACAAAATTCAGAGTATAATCGGCCAACTTGAATAAACAGTAGGTACTAAAGTTCTACCTGATTCAAGTCTATCGCTCCATTGTGATGTCATCTAATTCTTTCTTTGTCAAATTAAATCTGAAGTAATTTTATAGATCATACATTCCTTTTCCCTTATCCTGAGTTGAGTGTAGGTTGAGATAAAGATGTACCTAGGTAGTAGGTGGAGGTAGAGGCGTAGTAGAGTTTGCGTAGATGTCGTAGAGGCTACTCATTGAAACGCAAGAATGTTTGCTATTCTTTTATTTAACATTTATACATAGCGTACACCACCTGATAAATGATTACGTATAGTCATTGACAACTACAGCTCAAGGGCCTATCTAATGTCCAGGAAAAGAACAGAATAGGGAGCGTTAATACGGTCTACGAACGTGTACGGATACCTAGCCAATTCATTTGGCGACAATATGATAAATTTGAGTAGATAGAAAATAAAACAAATAGAATCAGCCGCTCCTGTATGGCTTGAGCCACCCTATTGAGAGGATATTGGAAGCGGCGTCTAAAGGAAATTGCACAAGTTTATATAGCAAATCAAAGGGCAAAATGTGAAAATAACTGTCAATTGAATTCTTCAATCATTAGCCACGAGTATCTCGTTGTTTACGTCCCTCGAGGTAAACAAATTCATCTTAAGGTTATTATTTTAGTAAAGGTCATCGTACTTATGACGTAATCTCTTTAACCTTTACCTTTAACTTACCTCACTTCAATGAAGAGGAAAATGATAAGATTATTGTTTACGTAAACAAGTTGAAGTAACAGTCCTTGATTAGATCTATTAGGTAATTTATTTGTACGTTATGAAAATTGCTTTAGCTAATCGATATGTATTTACGGACCGCTCCATGTTTATGTTTTTAATTAATATCACTGACCACTTTGCTGATAATGCTACATAACAGAGTAACGATGCAAGTTCGAGGCCAAGAAACTCAATTATACATAAAATAAACGACAGCAATAAATGCTTATAAATACTTGTTAAGTTATTTAAAAATTCAAAACGTAGTCTTTTATGCAGTTTAACAAAATATTCTTTAAGTTCAAGTTATATAAAATAACGCTTAAGGACAGTGCAATGTTCCTTAGTTTTGGTAATGACCTGCATATAAAGATTCCCTTTTGAAACCTAGATTTATGAACAGGAAATGCGGCCAAATTACAGACACCTTTCGAGTAAGAAGCCCGGCCCATCCGAAAGCTCTTTTCCGCGTGAAAGACATGGGTAGTGAGATGTCCCGCACATCAAAATTCTCACTACCTTGTCTTTCATGTGGATTGAGCTGTAACTACTGCCCAAGCGAAGCCACCCGAGGACTCCTCAACCCACTCCACTATGTTATATATTATATGTATGTCGTGCATAGGTAATGTATTTACATATAATAGTAGTTAAGCTTATTTTAAGATGAAAGAAGTAACGAACATTCAGACAAGTCTTGAAGCGGGAATCCGCGTGTAGTGCTGTTAAGAAAATGTAGTGTTTTACGCACTGTATTAACAAATAATGGACAAAGTATTCTTGATTACGTATTATAGTTTGATTTTATCTTACATAAAGTATACAAGAAGTTACGAGGCAAAATACGAGTACATATTTCAATTATGAAGAAGTAGAAAAGGATCACTTCTGAAGGAAACTTTAATAACGAACAAATTACATTTCAGTTGCTTCTCAATTCGATACGGCAGTCAAAACAACATAATTAAATTAGTCTGGAGCGAAAGCCTGTACATCACTTAGCTAGCCTTATGTTATGAGAGGAGCTTTTACCTACATACAATATTTATTTCGATAAAATTCTAGAGTCTCTACGCATTAATGTGTCAACTCTAATGGGACCTTTTTCTCAGTAAAATAACATTATCTGCGAATGTTTTCGTCGCTTCTTTCACAACAATAGTTTAATGTTTGATGTGTTTGTCCTTTTCAATAAAGATCCTTTAGATAAGAAAATAAGATACCTACTCCATATTTATTAGTATTGGTAGAAGTAAATATTTTGATGTAAGTTTATCATTTATATCATACGTATTACCTACTGAAAATGAAAGCAAATGCGTTAGTCATGGTTCACTTGAAAGAAACTGTACCTTTTTATAGAGAATGCCGAATAGCTAATGTATTATACCTATAATGAAAAGCAAATAAAAATCATGCGTCCGTCTGTCTATCATCGTCATTATGAATCTGATATGGAAAGCAATCATAACTGCATTTCGTATGTAAATTGAGTCGCCAAAGCGCTCGCTGTCTGCGCGCATAAGGCTTCAAAATTATCCTTCCTGCGATCCCTTCGTACTACCTCGATAGAAATATTGATACGTAATATTGGTGATCATTTTTTTCAATTAAAAGGCTATTAAGGTGCAATGCCCTGCGGCCTATGCAATAAATGGTTAGATGACACAGCTAATTGAAATTTTTAGCACTCTTCCGTATTTCGAAGGGTACGTCTAAAGTTGCTCGAGGCTATTTTCAGTAGTTAGATACTCGCCCGTGATTGGTTATGGCGATGTTTTTCAGTTTATGATGTTCAGTGTACCTATAAGAGAACACATAGGTACTTTATTTACACTAACTATTGATTAATTTCAACTTGCCTAACATACATAATACTGAAACCGTATATTTAAGAAATGATTGAGGTTCCCACATAATTGAACTGCCGTTTACAAATGAAAAATCTTAGTAACGGTTATTTAAGATCTGAGTTTTAATTTCATTACGTTGAAGATTGCTTTTCACGACTATTCTATGACTACGGCTTGCTGGCATCCTGCTACGAATAATTAAATACTTATAGCGTACGAATAAGGTAGCCTTCCTGACTAATCATGACGCATTCGCTTCCATTTGAAATGTATACCAGATATATGGACGTACTGATAAATTTATAATATGTCTTTATTGAAACATTACTTGTATTAATATTTTAAATAAAAATATCTGCCTATATAATAAAAATTCTTGGCATTTTACTTGTATCGTTACGTTAATTAATTATCCCTTGCTTGAAGAATGCGACCTAAGATTTGGTCGCGTTTGAGGTTGGATCTGGTTGTCCTTGGATAACTCTAATATCAGATGGTCTGTGCACTTATTTGCTGTTATACTGATATATTAAAACAATTTTTAGTTGACAGACGCAATAAAAGTTTGCGAATAAAAAAGCAAAAATCGACTGAATGTGGAAGTATTAAAATCTACGATGCGTAGTAGCGGTGACTCTTAATTAAGCGCCCGGGGCCTTTCATAGCCGTTTTCATAAGTTCGATTTGTTGGTTTAAGGTATTATTTCCGCTTTACGGTGCACTACGTTAAATTGCAAACGGGTGGAGTATATAGGATATACGTGTACGCTCGCAATGCAAGCTATGTCACACAACAAACAGATTTGTATCCAGTCAGTTATTAGTTTCACCATATAGGTGCCTATACTCGTATGTATAAATTTGCAAGTCAAAAGGGCATTTGTGTATTTTGTGATCGGGTGCATTTCGTTTTTTTGACAAGCACCTATAGGCGTGTAGCGGAAAACTTTGTAGGTCCGAGCGAAAGGCGTGGCTAAGCTTCTATTTGAGTTTTTGAATTCTGCTTTGAGCCTAACAATAAAATGAACGGTCGCACCGACTACACGGGCTATAGGTGTAGTGAGGATACGATATCATACTGAAAGCTCCATGCAATATCACCAGAGGGTGTGTAAGCGCCTTAATTACGAGTAGGTGTCTAATACACACATGACGAAGCCGGCAGTATCCGCTTGTGTTGGAAACGATAGGAGATCCGATACCGAAGGCTTTGTTTAGGAATTATTCGAACGTGCCTACGCCTTCTATGCACCCGCAGCTCGGGTTTACTTGTCTAGTTTCCTAGTAAGGTGTATGTCCTGAGATTAATTAGTACAGGATAGTGAGTAGCGACTGACCAATACGAGTGCTTATCTTACTACGCTCAATATTCCTCTCAATGTTCCTTCGCACCGTACCGATGATTTCGTATAATGAGCAAACATAATGAGCAATTTAAAATATGGTAGGTACATGCAATTTGATGCGCTTACTCATAATAAGTAGACGTAACGTAATCAGGACTTAATTAAAATTTCATTATAAGATTTTCAGTTTGTACTCATTTACCTACGACAGAATCTTTGTAGAACTAGTGTATAGTACCGAATAGATTTAAATACGAGTAAACCGATCGACAAGTACTTACTCATAATTCCACCCCTTCTGTTATAACATGAAACGATGATTCAATTGTACTGTAATTATCTTTATCAAATTCTAGATATTTTTTTTTATTATGAAATTTAGTATTTATTCGACAAACCAGGTCTCTACCTTAATTGTCTACAATTAACCGTGTGTCGATTCTCATGTTCGTCGAGGCCAAAACTATTGATTAAGGGTGAGACCTTCCCAATATTAATGAAGTACGCATGTTACTATTTTTATATGGGGTTTTGTGCGCAATAGTTTTCTTACGAACACTTGTCTATTTTCTTGAAGCATTGACATAAGACTTGTCCTTTTAGTCCATTTCGTAAGTAGTCCTTTATAAAATGTCATGTGCATTGTAGCACAAAAGAAAGCCTCGGTTGACATCGACATCAACCTATTGAAGGTGTGTAACTTATTATGAAAGCCTTTGTATCGCGATACGCACAAGAATGCTACTGTGCTCTAATACCGTAGATAAATAGAAATCGAAACTTTAATAGGTATTATGTTAATAAAAACGGTGTGAGCGCAATTAGTTCATACTTTAGTAGTATGAGAGGATATTGAGCATGCAATGATTGTACGTTGTACCCTTAGTGTCCAAAAGGGACTACTGTCAAACGTTGGTTATAGTTTCAATTTTGAACTTTTTTTATTGTAGTTTATCGTTATAACTATTCATTACAATTTAAGATAAACTAGTGAGGGTTTTTATTTCTGTTGCGTTTAAATTTCCTTTCACATCTTTACAAAAAATTTAGTTTTTAAAAGCCTGCCCTTTGAAGCATATTGTAGCAAGTTTCATTTATATTTTCATGTATTTTTCTCTAATATGTATTTTTTTTGTGACGGAAACAGTAGGTAATCAGAGTATTTATTTACTTAACACAGTATCTGCAACTTTTAATTAGCCAGAAAATTTGGTATTTTAAGGTAATTTCGTGTTTTTGCACGGTGTCTATGGTGATTTATCTATCATGTTTACTAATGAGTTAGGTAGACGATCGGCAGATCACAGGTTATGTTTACTGCGCGGTCAGTTCCGCGCATCCTCGACGGGGGAGGAAACTTCCGAAACCTTCCACCCCCACAGGTTTATAAAAGTCGAAGGGAGCACTGACGCTCTACCAGTTCGCCTCCTTAAACCGTGCGATACACTTCTTACTATCGCCTCATTAAAAACGAAATATTTTTTAGTGTTAACTTTGTATTAAATTTCGTTATAGATATTTTTTTCTGAAGTAATTGGTAGTCTTGTAGTCTTGTAAACGGTTGTAATTATAATTTTGGTGTTACTTTTTAATCATTTAAATTTTTCCCAAAAATGTTTACGTTAAATTCATAAGATAGAAAAATTATTTGTCAGTGTTAACTTTTTGCTAATTTCCAATTATTTCAAAAGGTTCGTGATAAAGTTTAAAGGGTAAAAAAATTGTAAGTGCATACTTTGCATTCTAAATTTTCGATTATTCCAACAATTTTGATAAGGATAATTTTTTTTAGACTAAGTCTTAATCTTGCTTTCCAAACATGTTCATTGTTCATTATGGGTAACTAAAATTAATTTTTTTTGCTAACAACCACTGTATCAACTCTATGATCCTTCGTGTTTACCATTAACCCTTTTTCATGGCTTCTCTAATAACACTGCATCACAACACGCATGCTAGTAGGTAAAAAGTTTTAAAGTTACTCAAATGGAATGCAATTAAATACATTTGTCATCATTATAGGAATGTTATTATTGTTAGTATTGCAGATAAAATCGTTTGGCATTAAAATACCTATTTAATGGGTGGCGGTATTTATTTAACAATTCGAAAAATACCTAATTGTACAGGCTCAGGCGATCTCCAACGCTTTTTTTTTGCAAATTTGAATTGATTATTTTTGTTATCTTTTGACTTGAATTTTTGATGTGTCTATGCTCGTGTATTTTTATTTTGTTTAATTTGATTTACAACTTTGCATTGATGTTTTGTTTTATTGTATTACTTCCGTGCACATTTTCAGGAAAAATAGATGTGGGTCTTGCCATCAAAGTCGGTTTGTTATAGGTCATTGTGTAACTATCACAGCCAGCTTTGATGAGCATGTCCCCATTTGTTCACATCGATTCACTTCTTTCGACCACAATCGCAGCTTCATAATCCTTCGGATTCTTCAATCTCCTCTATACTTCTCGGGCCTAGCCTGTCAAAGTGGCCGTGAAATGTCTCCCGTCTTCATATCACAGCCACTTTGATGTGGTCGGTTTACTGAGACTGCCACTACTTACTTAAGATCGTAAGTCGAAAGGATCAATCCGTAGCCCATTCGTGAAAGTGGATGTGAAATGTGTCTGTTATCATATCACAGCCATTTTTGACGAGTTGGTCTACGAGATCGTGCAACATTTGCGAATTGCGAAGAATGAAGGTAAAGCTTCCCGATTACAAGGCAACATTGAAGTGCCGCCGTTCGCCGCTCACAAAGTGGTTGTGACGTGAGTTACATTTCCATATCACAGCCAGCTTTGATGAGCGGTCAGCGGTTAGGATGTTCACCGAACCCAGTATTTCAGCGTCGTCTCGTGAAGAAAAAGGAACCGTGGGCCGACAAAGTGGTTGTGAAATGGTGTTCCTATTCACATATCACAGCCAGCTTTGTTGACTTACTGTTTCTGTTTTATACGTCTTGTATTGAAGAACCAAGACAACTGAGAAGATAGAAGAAACTATTTATTTTATTTTTCTTTATGCCTTGTTTCAAATAATTTTGAAAGAAAAGTCGTTATCATATTTGGATTTCAATTGGATAGACAATTTTAATCATGTACATTTTTTAAACCAACGATTTTCCTTTCAACATTTGTGTTTATTACCTAATATATTTACAGTGGCGGCTTCGGGGTGGGGCTAAGGGGCTCAAGGCCTCCCACAAAAGTATCCGGTTTTCCCCATCGACAAATCCTCATTTCCATGTACTTATCTTGTACTTGTATCTGTGTATAACTTGCTGACCCGTACTTAATGCGTTTTATAAGTAAGAGATGCGTTGCAATGCATTTCGACGAGATTTAATTTCTATGACAACGGTCAGCAAGGAAATCTTTACTTACTTCTCGACCGGATGCCCCTTTTTTATTATTGAATCATGTCTCCCAAACTTCAAACTAAAAACTTATATCCTTCATTCTATTGTATATTTACACCGTTTGAATGCAATTGACTACCAACACTGTATTCGCTGTGCACAACTGTTGTAGGTCACCCAAGTTTACTTCAATGTCAGTTCGTCTAATATCAACATTTTAAATTTCATATTTTCTAAGGCAAAGTATTATTCAGTGTAGTGTAACTTACATTTATTGGATTTATTTTATCCTAATTCATTTCAAATCGATCAACGTCATCATCAAATAACTACTCCTATTTTATCAATAGTACCTACTACTAATGTTCTCTTAGCCCCAATTTGAACTTTTTTAGGAAGTAAATTAGTTTTTTGCAAAATTAAATTATGTTCTGTATTATTTCCAGGTCAGAAATGGGACAACTACTCAATACGAGAGATGGCGGAAAAGAAGTTTTATTAAATTGAATGGATATCAAAATTTGTCTTTAATAAAATTTTATTTTATCAAATAAGTCGTCATAAGAGTTGTAAAGATATTTCAAAGGTGTTAATAACAAATATAAACAATTTATAAGTACAACGTTGTTTTTTTAATAATTCCCAATCCTTTATTACACTTACTTGAATTGCAATTAAAGTAGCAAACGAGCTTACAGGCCACTTCATAAATATACCTATCACTGCAGCCTATTGACATCCACTACCAAACTGAGTTCATAAATTCTTGTTTTGCTACTTTCAATAACTTGATTCTTAGTCAATTATGTAGGTAGGTACCTACCTACATATTGTGAATGGAGCAAGGATAGTTTAGTGGTTAAGAAATTGGACCGCTCCACACGTTGGTCCGGGTTCGAACCCCGGCAAGTACCTACCTTTTAGAGAATATTTTTTGCATAGAAAAAAGTTTTATTAAACTACATATTATAAACTATAAGCAAAGAACAGGTACAATTTGGCCCAATGGGCGAGTCAATTAAATACGAGTAGGTACATGGAAAACTTCACCTACCTGGAAAACTTCAGGTAGCTACGTTATCTGCAGGGGGGGCGCTGGAGAGTTCTCCGGAGATCCCAGGGCCCCCCTACATGCACATGAAGGAAAGGGGGGGTTTAGTAGGTAAAATCCTACTAGGTAG
Source organism: Clito sp. Burns02 (assembly GCA_018250795.1). Lineage (NCBI taxonomy): Eukaryota > Metazoa > Arthropoda > Insecta > Lepidoptera > Hesperiidae > Clito > Clito sp. Burns02. Next base: position 1,431 of record DWOF01000418.1, on the reverse strand, counting down.
GTACCTACGCTCATAGTCATTAGAAACTGCTGTTAAAGCCTTATTAATAAATTCTGCGAATAGCACACATATTCAGGAGCCAAAACAAAAGGCCTTTATTAGCTTAGAATAAAATAAAGTTTTGTATTAATGGTAGGTCGGTAGGTAGGTGTATATAGCTCACGCACAAAGCTATCATTGTTTGATTAGTAAACCTAACCGAAATTAACATTTAATAGGAATAATAAAAATAAAAAGTAATCAGACTGTTATGAATGAGTTTATTCTTTATGTGACTCGAGATCACACATTATGCAATGCAGGCAGTTAGCTAATACAAAAGGTTCTTTAAGATGTAACAATGTTGCTTTTTGCATAGCACCTAAATGGCGATAGCGTTACAAATACCAGGAATTGAGCTAATGGCCAATCCGATATCGGGTGGTCTCAAACCGCAACAAGGCCTCCAACTCCACTATAACCGGGACCAACCAATACCTAATTAAACTCCAGGTTACAGATAGATTTTGTCTAGTTCAACTATTCTTGTGTCTAACGACTCGGTAAGTGGTACCTTCGTGTAAGTGCGGCATAATTTAATTGTGCTTCCGCTCGAGTCTTTCCGTCCAATGGATTGGTCATACGTGACCAATGCGAAATGGTCGAGCAAAAGAATACTTTTAACATTAAGGTAATGGATATTGTGTTACTCTTAAAAAGTTGCCGCAGTGCCCACATAAAATTCATATCGAAAATACTCGGGGTTACAGTTGAAATGCAGATACTTCGAGGAAATTATGATTTTTTCCTTATTTCCTTAATTCAGCTTTACTCGTTAATACTTTTTCATGTTTAATTTCCGGCGTCTATTTGTCCGGATTTTCCTTTTCAAGACAATTGTTAAACTCGTACATCTTAAGCAGCATCTCTCTTTCCATTAGAAGCGATAGCAATAAAAAAAAAGTATATTGAAAAAGATCTGGACATTCATCTACGATGAATTATCTTCTCTAGATAATTCATACATCCTTAACTTTCTAATCGTGACTCGAAATTGTATTCGAAATAATTCCTATTCGAAAGATTTTCTACTTGCCACCCTACGCAGTGCGCAGAGTATAATATGCGCGTTGCGCAAAACGTATGCAGTCTTGATGTATTCCCCTCCTACCCCCTTTGTATCAATATACAACTGTAGAGACTAGTCGAAGGACAAACGAATGGCTTGGCCGATATAGACCAATTTCCCATTCACTTTCGTTGTATCCTGGAGAGATGTATAGTGGCGTACAACAGGCTACGAGCGAAGGCTTCTATTTGCAATTGTTTGAGTTGAATATAATGCGCTAACTACTATAGCATATAATAGCTTGTTTATAAGAAGGGAGAAGGAAGTAAGAAAATAAAACTCCATAGTTTACATATACAGTTGATTATATTTTAAACGTGATA
>DWOF01000417.1:0-10333 GCA_018250795.1 Clito sp. Burns02 | reverse complement strand
TAATTTTGAATAGTGTGATAATTAATATAGTATTCGGGTGGTAAGTTAGTATGGTGTATATACGAGTATTTAATATAAGTCTCATTTGATTCGTAAAGCTTTAACATTACCTATATCTATAGATCGCTGTAAATATTAGATTGTGATATATTTCCGATGCCATGTACCTATCTACGCTGTATCGACCTTATAGAATCGGCACTTCGAATCTTTATTTTTAGGTAAAAGTTAATATGTAAAGAAAAGGCAGACAAAACGGATAAACTAAAATTTAATTATCTTTTACTATACAACAAGCAACACTCTATCAAAAGGTGACAGTAGGCGACCTTTACGCAAGTAGATCAATTCATAAAAGCAACTTAAACTATTTGTGTCCAAGTCCATACATATTTTGTCGAGGAGTATAAAATTGTCTTGCATTTGTTGAGTTACAGTGCTTTATGTATAAATGAATATAGAAGTGTGAATGCGACGACCTGTCGTTGCTCATGACTGAATAATGTAAATATAACTTGTTTTATATTAAATAAAATAGTTTTTTAATAACATATAGTCTTTTAATTCATGAAAACTTAATACACTAGCTAAAACTTACAAATTACATGATAAAAATATGTAAGAAATTCCATCCAACTTATCTTAAGTTTGTCTTATGATATCTATGACTTAACTAAAATAAATTGATTGACAACTTAGTGTAAAATATTTACATTTCATCTAAAACATAATCAGACTTAAAGCTTAGTTTAGTTATCTATAAATACTTCTCTGTACTTAATTACACTGTATTGAGTTACAGAGAGTAACTCTTAATACTAAGAATTATCGTGCACCTTTTTCAGTAGCTCACTACAAAACATGATCAAATCTTTAGAACTGAAATGTTCTTGAATATAATCTTGCAAGATTGATAGTGCCATATCACTCCGATTATTTGAAGAATCGGCAGTATGGTTTAGCACTCTGTCAATAATTGAAATAGCTGAATTTTTGTCCCTAACCTTATGTATTAGGATATCCTTAAGAATATTAAATGGTAAGGTCTCTGCAATACTCTGCTTCGATGACAAGTCAAGTTTTTCTTCAAGCCGTTCGCAGAAGTCGGATTTCTGGAAAATTATAAAATTACCTTTGAGAATCGAAGCAATACATTTAAAAAAACAAAGAAATAAAATAAAATAAGACATTAACGATTAGAGGACTCAGGCCGAGGAAGTGATAAGATAGTTTACTTTATATCAATACAAAGTTCGTTATGTGCACATTCAGACGTTTCAACTATTTATTGCTTATGCAATTTTGTATGAGAGTTGAACTAACATGAGAAATAATAAACTCTCAGTACACTTACTTCTAACAATGATGTTACAATATCGGCACTTGATTTTTCGCCGGTCTCGTTGGTTTGAACATTCCTATGTACAGTCACTGTGTTTGTCTGTGTCGAAGCTATGGAAGTCGCTGGCGCCTCTGTTTGCACGTCAACATTTTCATACGAAATACAATCAGTTTGCATTTCGGTATCTACTGATTCCAATTTATTTAAACTGTTTTCAATCAGTGCTAACTCTAATGTAGGCGTTATTTCGTTGGCATTGCATTGGTTCACTGTCAAATGTTCATTAGGGCTTTCGTGGGGCTTCTGAAAATAAAGAACATAATTGAGTTTTAATAGTATCATAATCGTATAATTATGTAGGTACGTAGGACTGAACTTTATTTATCACATCTCGGGTGGCAGTCATAATAAAATGTAAATGTAGAAAAATGTTAACAAAATGTACTTACCTCTGATGTTGTAACCATCTCAATTTCACGTGTTTCAATAATTTCAGAAACATTCTCACTTTGGGCGGTTTCTAACGACGTCGTTGTACACTCTATTTGTAAGTCAACATCTTGGTTTGGACCAGAATCTGATTGCAATTTATTATTCTCTAAAACTTCCGAGTCACTTGCAGATTTGTCTGATATCTCTGTTCTTGTATCGCTTGCTTCGTTAGTGTTAATCTTCATCAAATACTCTGTCAAAACTTTCCTAGTAACTTGTATTTTGGGCGCTTTTATACAGAGCCTGTTCACTTCCAACTCTGTCATCCTGGCCAAATCCCCTACGGTTTCAATTTTGCCGGCAAATTCCTGAACTAGTAACTGCCACATTGCAGACGAAGATAGATCTTCGGCGATGTTTTCTATAGGATGTTTACAATTAACGAGTTCTATACAAATAGGGTCGACGTTGTTAAGCTCACTGTGCTTCACAAGTTCTATTTGAGGTGTAGGTTCCAGTGAACTCATTTCTGTGTCATTACTGGAAGCTACATCGATGTCAGTGAAACTTTCTACAGCTTTTGACAAGGCTTTATCTAGCTTGAAAGATGTATCGAGTCGTTTTTTGGACTTTACGTTATTGGCTAGCTGAGGCCGAGCTTGTCTTTCTTGGCGTTTGACAACAGAGTTTTGGGGGGAACGTAGAGTATTTGGATCTATGTATTTTTTAACACATATCATTGTTGAAACCGGTGGATCATGGAAACTTACTCTCTTTTTCTGTAAAAAAAATATATCACATTTAAATTAAATTAGTATCATGGTAAATTTAATAGTATATTAGTCATATTTATCAACAAATAATCTTTGAAAAACGAATGTAAGACTTAGTAACACATTCTGTATAGATACAGTAATGTGTTAAGCATTGTACAAAGCATACAATATCAAAAGAAAACCAAATATACTCACTTTGCTAGCTGGAGAAATAGTAGTGTCGTCTGCAATATCAGCAAGTTTTCTTTTCAAAATAGGAACACTTGGACTGCTATCTAGCGCTGGTAAAGTCCGTTTCAATTTTAGGAAATGTTCATTTTCAATGTCAGAATTGTTATCAGTTTCATTGTTGTTTTCACTAGTTTCATCAGCAGAGTTAAACAATCTAAGATTACGTCTCGCTGACATACTTTGTAGGCTAGATTTCTTTGGTTCTGTACATTCTACTGGCTTCTCATTATTAATTATTGTTTGTAATCTATCAGAAGGTGGAACGCATAAACCTAACATTTGCGCCGCACGACCGCCGACTCTAACTTGCGGTTTATTTTTCTTGAGAGACAGCGATCTCGCACTTGTCTTGGTAGTGCCAGACTCTTTTCTAGGCGGAGACTGATTTCTTTGGTCTGGTGATATGTTTTGTTCTGCGACGTGTTCCAGAGCTTGCTCTTCTGTAAAAACTTCTGGAGAACCGCATTTTTCAATTGGTTCCCCATTACTTTGTACAGGAGAGTCAAATTTAACAACTACAAAATCGCTGCTCGTTTCTGGTGACGGTGATTTAGTCTCCCTGATAGGACTCAATGTTTTGATGGGTGAAATTTCCAAAGTATTATTAAGAAATTCTCGCTTTCTCTGCTCTTCTTCTGTTAATGACAGTGCAGATGAACATTCATTTGCTTTCACAATCGTTTCTAACACAGAATCTGTGAGAGATTGGGTGACCTCGTCTTGAGTTGATATTGGTAATCCATCAACTTTGTTTGATGATTCGATCTCCTGAAGAAACTCAGGATTGAAGCTTTCTGTATGTTTATCAGGTGTATTTACTTCGGTATTACTCGCAAAGTTCTCAGGAAGATCGATCTGGGTTACTTTTACAAATGGAATACGTATCAATTTTTTTGTAGACACAACAGAAATGCCACTAATAGTTGAAGCTTGAGAACTTTCAATGATATCTTGAGAGCCAGTTGCTTCTAGAGAGCCCTTGGAATCCAATGAGTCTATCAATAAAGTGTTTGACGTGTCTGTCGATCCGCCAATGTCCTGTGTTTCACAGGTTTTGTGTACACCCTTAACCTTTTCCTTTAATTTCTTATCCGATTTAGGTGTCTTGTGTGTATCTCCTTTAGTACAAGATAACTTTTCGGGTACACTTTTTCGTCCAAACGGAGTTGGTGATTTAGATCGAGTTACTCGATTTATTTCATGTGGTTGTTTTAAAAGAGGATGACCTTCTACCATATCAATCGCCAATACTTTTTCCAGATCACACTTTCTTTTTCCTTTTTTTCCAGCTGGAGGTTTCCTGATTGTCTTTACCACTGTATCGGCAGACTCTTCACAGTCATTTTTAGTATCAATTCTATTTATTACCTTCGTAGTATCAACATCTGGATCGCTTTCATTATGGACGTTGGATATATCGAGACAAGTAGTATCAGATTTGTTGTTGTCATTTAAAACGTTTTCTCTATTTTTAAGTTGATCAATATCACTTATTATTGTATCTTCAGGCATTTGTGTAAATGACAGATTCTGATTCACCTGATCTGTGTCTCCATTAAAGTCTTTCTTGTTATTTCTTTTTGATTTTTTTGACATGATTTGACTATCATTACAATGAGAGGAATTAGCATCTTGAAGTAAGGTGTCTGCTACAGAGTGGCGTCTTTTTTTTAAAGACATCCTATATAAATCAGTACTCTTACTTCTCTGGTGACTAGATAGAGAAGTGGTTATATTAATTTCATCTCGTTGTTCACTCTCTTTTTCTGACGTCTGGCTGTCATTAGAATCATCACATGAGTCAACATTTTTAAATTCATTTGGTCCTACTGAATGCCGTCTTTTTCTTAAAGATAAAATATGTGTGTCTGCAAATTTTTTCGGTTGTCTCCTAAGTCGTGTAGGTCGTCCTAAATTATTGTTGGAGGGAGCCGAGTTAATAACAGTATTAGTAGGTTGGATGCTCATTTCTGTAGGTGTTTTCAAAACATCTTCATTTAAAACTATTCCCTCGTCGCTTTCATCATTATTTAGGACACTTGATTTTTCGATCAAATTCCTAACATTACGAAAAACTCGCTCTTTTAAAGGTATTATAGCTTCCTTTTTATTATTAGGAGTCTGATTCCTATTATTATTTTCAAGTATATTCTTCAATATTTTTGGTACAACATCTGTGTTGGGCATATTTTGGAGAATTGACGAAAGTTCTTGATTAATTTCTGCGGCCAATATTTTTTTGCTATTAGATTCACTGCTCATTGTTGTATCTTGCGAATCAGTTTTCCAAGTAGTCAATTTAAACTCTTCTTGCGACTGGGATAGGTCCTGATATAGAGCAGGAATGTCTTCTCGTTGTCTTTTCAATTTCTCTTTTTGTTTCTCCGTTAGATTCTTTGGATTGAATTTCCAATTCGATTTTATAACAGCAAATTCTTCGCCATTTTCGACCACAGTATTTACTATAGAAGTCTTCTTTTTCCTCAGTTCCTTATCAGTCTCTCTATTTGGTGTGGTAATCTTGCTTTGATCTGAATGATTTATAGAACTTTTAACTTCATTAAGGGATTCAAGTAATTTTTTGATAGAACTTTTAGTAGGATTAGTGTCAGCCATACTACTCAAAAGCAAGTGCATAATAGCGAGTACAGTAGTTTTTAATGACTGATGTTTTACAAGTTCTGCAGCAGACTGAATAAATTCAGCATTAATCGTTCGTTTTATAGATGCATATGCATCCATTTGTAATATGTTTTCGATGGATTTCAGTAACATTTCAACCTTCAGCAGAAGTTCAGCATCCTGAAAGATAATTATAAAAAGATATTATAACTAACTATAAGCTAATGTTCCCCACCGAAAATTTAGTTACTAGAAAAAAAAATGTTCTTTAATGTACTTACGTTTGTCTCTTTTTTAAATTCTGGAACCGTCAATGAGAATAAAACTGTGACTATTGATAACACATCCATACATATGTTTATATCAGTGTATTTTAAAAGTTTATTGAAGATTTCGGAAAGAATGTCCATTAATGTTATAAACACAGGAAGATTTGCATCCAAGCTTCGAAATAAACATGTAATGTAGCGACACAGCTCCAACTCTTGTTCATACTTAATCTCTAAAAAAGAAAGCATTACTAGTTATTATACTCCTGTTACGATTAGTATTTTTATCAAATAAAACTTTCTAAAAACACACACCACACCCACCTTTTTCCAATGCCATTTTTTTCTTTAGTGACATAATGGAAACATTTAACAAGAATGCTAAATTTGTTGAATTTATACTTCCAGACCCCTTTAATATTGTCAATATTTCATGATTAACATTTGATATTGCATCATCTGTGCAAACTAAGTCGTAGAGCTTAAACCACAGTGTTGTTGAAAACTCAATCTGTAAAGGAAAATTTAATTCATAAAAAATCTAAGTAAATATGTATCAATAAAAGATGTGAAATCCTTGAGGCCAAACTTTACTTAAACTAATTTTTTACTGATGTAGATTGCGAAATATTGAGATATTTGACAATATGTACAAAAACCTTAAATTAATCTTGCGAAGCTCTTTCGCTCAGCTACTACAAGTACAAATATATTATTGAAGTTGATACTTCAATAATGAAGAAGTTTTATTTGAGTTTTAATAACAACGAGTACAGAAAAATGTTTATCACACTACAATATGAACAATTTGGTTTTGTCGAAATAAATTACACACAAACTATAAGCATGACACACACATGCACACACGAACATGAATTGCGAACAAGTAGAAAACCTCACAGACACACACAGATACAAAAAGGACATTACCACAGACATAGTAACAGAGTAAAAATGAACGTATGTATCCAAGTTCAATACTTCAGAACGGTTGCCAGCAAAAAAAAAATCGAATATCTAATGAAACAAAAAATACATACTTTTGTGAACGAATCCAATTGTTTAAATGGCCACAATAACATTTCACTTAAGACTGGTCCACAGTCATGCTTTTTTTCACATGCTAAAGCTGCTACTGCAGTCCATAATACCAAATAGTTATATTTCGCAGGAGATTCTTGTTGAAGAATATTAGATGCATTCCACAAATAATGTTCGACAGTAAACACAGCCAACGGTGCCAACGTTGTAACTGCGTCAGTCATGTCTTTGCTGCAATTGCATTCATATTAGTTAATGAAGAACATAGTATAAAATCTATACACAGACAGATATACAATAAATAAAGTTTCTGTAACGCTTCATCGATTCATCTAGACATCAATCACTCAGCTTTTGTAGATTACAAGATTAACTATCAACTATCGAGGATAATAGTAAATTTTTAGAGAAAAAGTATCACTTTTAATAAAATTTAACTCATACCTTTTGTATACGCTTTCAAATGATGGATTCAATAACAATGTTATTATCTTATCAACCACACAGCTATTCTCATTAGTTGAACGAAGAAATTTATTTATTTTTTCGTCTCCAATAAAAAGTGTCAGGATCAAATCATTCAACACTATTAGCTCTTCATCAGAACAATTCTAGAACAAAAGCAAATTCGTAATAAAAAGAGTAAAGTGCTGAACATATAAAGATATACATATTACAATTTTTGCCAACTACTTCTAGTAAGTAATTTAAAGTGAACTATAGTTACCTGAATAATATTTAAAAGATTTGTTAATAATCTGATAAAAAAGTCTTGTCTCATTTCGGTAGACAAATCACTTATAATGTTAATAAACGAGTTCCAAGCACATTGAAATAGCTCTCTCACATTTTCCTTTCCACATTTAGCAGTAACTTCAATGGCCACACTTAAGCAATGTACTATATCTTCCCAACTCTCAACTAAACAACTGGTTGTAATTACAGGACCATTTAATTCAGGTAAAGATGAAGAACTGTGATTGCCAAACATATTAACTAAGGTCTCCATGCATTTTTCCTTAGTTGCATCTGACAATAGTCCAGGTACAAAGGTATTAACGGTTACACATGGTTTGCCAAAACAAAAATGCAGAAATGGAATCAATAATAATTCTGGAAATTTTTCCACTTTACTATGGAACTTATATATCAAAAGCCACCAAGTTTTTACTTTTGCTATAACAACTTCTTCTGCTTTTGCATTATTGGCATAGATAGGTATTAAAAGTAGTTTGATTCTTTTGTTTATGGAATTTTTATCAGTTTCTGTTGAAAAGTTATCTATCAAAGAATTCCAACAATGAAAAGCTAGGCATCTATCAGCAGTATCCATTTTAAACGCTGTTTCAACAACAGGCAAAATTGAGTTAATGGGACTTCCAATGTTACTAACACTTTTGGTTATTTGTTTCTTTAGCAACCTTATAAAAATGATCCATAGCCTGTGCCAAAAAGCACTACCCTTTTCTAAGAGTTTTTTTAGAGTAGCCGGATATCTGCAAGAAAAGAAAATGTTGATGAACTAAATTTAAAATTCTCTCTTAGGTCTGCTGGATCTACACTGAGCTTCTTCAACAGAGGTTGGTTATTACTGGTATTTCCTGAGATCCAAACCAACTACATACATATTCCTTTTTTATTAGTGTAGGTAGATAATATTCACATAAGAATTCAATGAAAAAGCACCATTATTACTTACTTTTTAGGTGTGTAAATGTTTTTTAGTACACCCTCCCAATTAAGGTTATCTCCATAGTTAACATGGATCACCAGATCATTTGTCACTATTTCTAATGCTTCTAAACAAATTTCCATATCAAAATTAGATTTGCTTGTAAATTCCATAACATTTGGTATCAATTTATGAAACCAAACATTGACACCATCTTTAACAAACCTCAATCTCTTCTCTGGTGGTAACAGTTTCAGATATTTATGTAATACATTTATGGCCTGAAAAATAAATGTTATATCGTAACATTAATTTGATCTATCTTTTTAGGATATTTGGTAACGTTACATAGATTTTAGATTAGTCATCATCAATCATTAGTCATTTATTTATAACAAATTTAGCTATAGGGTAAATGTCAGTATTGTTTTACCTCTACTCTAATTTCAATAGTTACATCTTGGTGCATGTACAAGTTGAGTATTTCCATTACATCAATAAAGTATTCTTCCTTTAACTTCATATACAGTTCATCTGGGTAAGCCAAAAGTATTTTGAAAGATAGTGTCTTGATTTGGTCAGATTTACAACTGTATATTTCTGTTTTGATCATATACATAATTTTAAGCATTGACGGCATCAGGTCAATTCCAGAAATATCCTCTTGTGCCTAAAAGTATAAATAAACAGTGAAGATTAATATAACTACTAGTCACAGACCATTACTTGTGTGTATACTGGTAATATTTTGTCAATGATAGCAGAATTGCCTACTTTCGGTAATAATAACAAGCAAAATCGTTTATGTTATCTTTATAGCACTACAAAAATATATATTTACATATATTTATATACTAAAGCAACTAGAAAATTGTCTCTCCTGGTAGATTCAGTAAACAATCAACTGAAGCAACTATTTTGCTTGGAAGAGCCCTGGAATATATTTAGGAATCATAGGAATAATTTTGCGTTCAATCCAGCCATTTGAAGTCAATTAATGTGTAGCTCCAACGTCTTGGTCCAACATTTTGTAAGACAGGTATAATAATAACAAGTTTTACAACCTTCATTATTTAGTAATGAATAACTTACTGAAACCTGCTGTATTTTTCTAGAGAGTAAAAGTAGTGTATTTTCCGCTTTTTTTACATTATCCTCTTCTTGCAGACACATTAATTCTACAAGTTCCTTAAGTTCACCGGCCATTTCTCCTGACTTAGCACTTATATCACTATGATATTTTACACAAAATCTGAGAAATTAAATAATAAGCCAAATTATTTAAATTTCTATCAATTACCGCAAAATATACAGTATTTAACAGCAGCAAAAAATACAAAAAAGCACCTCGTTTGATTTCATTATTTGACGTTTCTATGCGGCGCGTCTCTGGTTTCTGGCGCGAAGAAAGACAGTGAATTTATTGCCATTAATTTGCTGGATTTATTTATGGGTGCCAAAGATAAAGAAGAGAATAAATATAATATAAATATAATAACTATTGTCTATTTACAATTTTTAAGTTACTAATAAGCGTTGATTACGTAGGGTCCAAACAATATAGGTATATAAGTACTCTGTGGTCCAAAAAGTGCCTACAGTAACTATCAGAAACAAAACTGTTTTAATATCTGTGGTAAGGACGCACTGAGTCCATACAGAAGTTCCGAGTTGCCATATCCAAATTTTAATTTTCCAGGAAATGAGCATGCATAAGCATAGAATTTATACATAGAGATGTTTAGAGATATCTCTGTAGGAAGAGAGAAAGAGAGAAAAGTAGTCTATTTTAATATGTTTCATTTCATTTAAATGTTTTGGATTAACGATTACCAGTTCCAGTGGATGACTGTATATTTAACAAATAAATGTTAATATAGATAACAAGATCGATGTTATAGTAATTTTTTTTAAGAAACTACATCAAAGTGAGGGCAGACTAGACACC
>DWOF01000416.1:0-10339 GCA_018250795.1 Clito sp. Burns02 | reverse complement strand
ATTTGTCGCTATTTTATATCTTATACACGCGGAGCTTATACTTATATTGTTAATTTAATTTTTTAAGTAGTTTTTACTGCATTATACGAGTAATAGTGGCCAAGATAAAATTGGTGTGTCAATGTCAATTTTTTTCTAACTGTGAATGTCAAAACATCAAATGTAAGTAGCACTAATTCCAAATTTATATTGACAATAATGTTATCTCAAGAAAAATATGAAGGTAATGTTATTATTGATGATAAATATAACATTAATGCTATTAATGTCAAGAAAAGTGTTACATACAAAGGAGAAATAGATTTGCTTGCTAAAGGAAGCCACAAGTATAGTGATACTCAGATTCCACCATTAGCAGCAGCTGTAGTTGGCATAAACAACACTTCTGCACCACTGCCCTCAGATTTAGATTATGTGAACATTTGGACAGATATTGATGCCCAAGAAGCATTTTTGAATACAAATCCTACGAAATATTTAATTTTAGGTAAACCAGGCCTTGGTTCTTATACACTTGGTGAGAATCTTGCCAAGAAAATGAATTGTATTCACTTATCGTCTAAAAGTGTAATAAGTGAAGAAATTGAACAAAAGAGCCCCACAGGAAGATGTTTAGATTTTAATATGAGGCACAACAAAGTTTGTAAATTTGAAACAATATTAGCAATTATGAAAAGAAAAATAAAGTCATCAGTTATTGAGCATAGAGGATATGTCATATCAGGCCTGCCTCTTGTAACATCAAACAGAAAAGAACAATATCTCTTGACCAACTTGTATAAAGAGGAATCTCTCTCAGCTATAGATGAATTACTCTATGATATAATTTGGAATCTCAAAAGAAAGAAGCCGAAACGAAGCGCCCAAAAGGCATCAACACACTCTTCAGAAACTAGTGATCTTGTTAAAGGAGGAGAAGAAGAAGAAGAACAAGTTGAAGAGGAACAACAACAAGAAATGGAAGAAGCTGAAGAAGAGCAAGAACCACCTGTAGAAATGCCCAAATATTTGCTAGATATTTGTAGTGATATTGTCATTGACTCCAATATTTCTTTAACAACCAAGAAAGCTGTTCTTTTACAGCAATCTCAGGAACTATTTAATTTCAAGCCAGATATTCTTATACATATCATGAGTTCAGATACAGACGCGATAACTAAAAAAGGTCGAAAGTATTTTAATTACAAAAATAATTCAAACACATTTAATTCTTTTATACCAAACACTGACTTAAATTTGAGGTGGCCCCATAAATGTACAATGATTGATTACAGTAAACCTTATGATAGTTATTTATTTAATCCAAAATATAACTGCAAACAACCAATCAATTTTGAGCGTAATTCTCTAAACCAAATATGTAACTATAAAAGTAATGTCAGTCCATTTTTGGATCTGAAATTCAAAGATTTTAATTCAAAGTATTTATTGAAAGTCGATGGTCGTACATCAGTTCACCAAATGTTGCATTATATAATGGGAAAATTACTTTTAATGCCTATAAAACCAGTTTTAATACCAAAACCACTATATCTCGAAGAGCCCCCTGAAGACTTAGAAGAATTCTGGAATACTATTAAACAACTTAATACTATTAAAAGTGGAGTTCTTAATTTCAACCGATATGCATCACCTTGGTACATGAGATGTCCTGTTGAACTAAAGAAACGTCGTTCAGTTAGAGGAAAATTGAAATTGGCTGTATCCCTGTTCAAAAATGTGTTTCTTTTGTCATCATTGGATGTTATGATATCATTTTGTAAAAACCCACGGCCTTATCTAAAACTTGAGTATTTGGAACCAACTTGCAGAGTGATCATTATGGGATCAAAATCATCAGGGAAGACAATGATTGCAAGTTGCTTATCTTGGCTATTTGACACACCGATTACATGCTATAAAAACTTTTTAAGCAATGAAAGAAAGAAGAAATACGATACTTTTTCCAAATCGATATTATCGGAAATAATAGCCACAATAGAAGATGGAAGGTTTGCTAGATGGCAGATTGCTGAAGCAGAAAGAAAAACAAACTTAGATAACTGGTTTACAACTGGACAAAATAATTTAAAAGACTATGTTTCGATATTCGAAAGAAATTATAAGTGTTTGATGAAAGAAATGACTAAGGAAGTAAGTAAGGAAGAAGTAAGGAAAACAGAAGCGTCTGAAGAAGAAGGAATTGAAGAAGCAGTACCAGAAGAAGCAGTACCCGAAGAAGTAGTACCTGAAGATATTCCTGATGAAGAATTGAGAGAAATGATCGAATTGAGTAGTAAGTTATTATTTTTACCAATATTAGATGACTTAGAAGAATGCAAACTTGCACTTTTAGATAAAAATCTTATAAAATTTGCTCCTCCTGAATTGACCACTGTAACAGAAAAACCAAAATTGCCTATCCTTGGTGATGACGATGTAACTGAAGCTATAGATGGTTATATAGTAGCTAATGATCTACAAAAAGATATTGAACCTACAGCGGAAGAGCTCATAATTGAAATGACTCAAGTAATCATAAACAAAGACCAAAAAAGTTTAGAACAGCATGAGAAATATGGAAAATTTATAATAGATGGATTTCCATCTGATCCAGAATATTGGGGATATCTTGAAGCATCTAAAGTACTGCCGGATTATACAATTGTAATAATTGAAAACAAAGAAATAGATGATGAACTTATACACAAATATTCAGTTATTGATAAATCGCATAAAAAACACGACGAGAGATTTATTTTATCATTAGACCCGCTTGTTAAATTAAAACAATTACATAAAAAGCCTTTAGAAACTACCCATTTAGAAGATGTTCAAATTATATTACACGATGTTTTGGACGTTGTTTTAGATTCCATTTTCATAGATGAACCAGCTGCGAATAATATAGGAAACGTTGCTTCATTTACTGAAGCTCTTGATAAGTTTCGAGAGGAATGGGATTCTGTAAAAATAAAACTAGAAGACGACTCCAGAGCTGTCATCGTCGTTGAAATTGAAAATAAGAGTGATATAGACATTATAGACGAAGTATTACTACAATTAAGACAAAATTATTACTTACCCTGCACACCGTCTGAAGGTGCCGAACCAAATGAAAGAGATGATAAGTATGTCAAAGACATGTTAACTTATAATGACTCGTCTTTTTTGGGTGAGACTAACATTTATTGTCCAATTGCTTTTTATGATTATGGAGTGATGTGGGAAGGAAAATCTGAATTTTGTTCAGAGTTCGAAAATAAAATATATAATTTTTGTAAAGAAGAATTTCTAGAAGTATTTCAAAAAGAGGTTACAAAATATCAGGCACTAAATAGACCATTTAAGTCATTGCCACCCTTAAGATTATGTGTAGCTGGAAGTATAGGTAGTGGAAAAACAACTCTTTGTAAACAAATAGCCAAGGAATTGGGCCTACTTCACGTTGACTTTGCCGAATTCATCAACTCTTATTTACTACCGAGACATTTTAAGAAAGTTGGTCGACAGTATGAAAATAGCTTTAAAGATACACCTATAGATGAGGAGGCTGTAATGGAATTTCAGGTAGATGAAGAAAATGATAGAATGGCCTTCGATATTTTAGGCAATGAAAATGAAATTCGACGCATAATATATAATTATTTTGAGAAAGGTGTACCATTGATATCTGCATTGATGCAAAAACTTATCAAAACATTATGGAATACTGAGCCTTTTACCAAAATTGGATTTGTTTTAGATGGTTTTCCAAAACTACCAAATGACGTAGAAGACATGATTGCTTGTTTCTGTATTCCTGATTTAGTAATTGATTTACAAGGGAGTTCCGAGAAAACCCTTGAAAGATTGTCTTCGAAGATGTTAAAAAGATGGAAAGTGCAATTAAATGAAGCAAAAGATGAAGTCAGAATGAAAATTGAAAAAGAACGACAAATATGGTTTGAAGCGATAACAAAAGAAATAGTCTTAAAACTCATAATCGATGAGATTTTAGATATTGTTTGTGCGAATCAAGTCGATATTACTCGTCAAACAAATCTTTCTGCTCAAAGCACTATAATAGATGCTCATCCATCAGGATCTGCTAATGTAGATGCAAACTTGTTTAACACCTATAATGAAATTATTCAAGCTAATCCAGGACCGGTAGATGAATCGAAATGGGAAAAGGCTGAAGATGTCTTAGAACGCATAAATGCTAGATTAGAAAGTATTTTTGAAGTCGACGATGAAAGTATAGAAACGCTCAAAGAAATGCTGGAGGAACAAAATATAAAAAATATAACTGTAAATGGAATGAAACCAGCCCATAAAGTCTTCAAACAAGTTTTAGGGATGTTATCAACTGTAAGAAAAAGAAATGAATCATTTTTGGAACAAACGTTCATAATAAGTTGTGATATTGCAGATACATTATTGGCGGAAGGATTTTACTTGATAAGTAAATTTAACAGAATGTGCCCAGTATATGTTTTTGAAAATCCACATATTATATCAAATCCCTATTATATGTGTAAACGAATGAATAAAGTATTTCCTGTCATTCACAGGCCTTACATATATTTTTTGAGCTCAGAAAGCAATGTTATAAAATTTAGGAATAATCCCCTTAAATATATTGACAGTGACATTATAGATTCATATCGAGAGTTTCCATTGCGCATTGGAATTATTGGGTCACCTAAATCCGGAAAGAGTTGTTTGGCAGCTAAATTATCAAAACGGTATGGTTTAATGTGTATATCAAGAGGTCAAGCTATAAGACATGTGCTAGAAAACATGACATGGTCCGAATTAGCTATAGAAATGCTGAAAAAACTTGAATTAGGGGAATGCATTGATAGCAAACTAATAATGAATGCAGTCCAGACAGTCACCATCGATAACCGTGTGGTTACAAATGGTTTCGTTTTCGATGGTTTTCCTGATCACTCCGCAGAAGCCACTGAACTGCTAAAATTAGGACTTTATCCACTCATCATGATCGATATTAATAGTAACAGCAATACCGTTATAAACAATTCCCAAAACGAAGTGTATTATTCTATGATAAAACTAAAACCACCGTATTCTGCACCATTTATAAAATATCGTAACGATCAGTGGCTGAAAAACTGTAGTGGAATTAAAAATTGGATAAACGGTGACATTCAAAACCTTTATGAGGTTAATGGAAATGCATCGAAATGGCAGTGCCTGCATGACGCTACCAAACGCATAGAAGATATCATTTCTAAAGTTAAATATTATTTACTCAACGCAGATACAAAAATCGTGCCGGTTTCTGCAATGTCCTTTTCCAATGAAACGTTCGAACAGCGAATGTCTTGTTATAAAAATATATGTCCCATTTGTCTTCGTAAAAATGTATTGCGCAACAGTGGTTACCCTGCTGATAAAAAAGGTCTTGTCCAGTTCGGTAATCACTTATATTGGTTTTGTCCAGAACACATGGAATTAGGCCTGTCTAACCCCAATATATATTTGACTGAAAATGAAAATATAAATATACCAGAAATTCCAGTTGCCATAAAGACAGTAAGTCCAGCACTGCTTTATGAAAATGGAATTTGTATGGTTACATATACTGAGAATTTGCCATCTCAGAAAGTTGTTAGAGGAGATCAGAACTTTGCTGCGAGTTACAGTGGTAGATATTATTTATTTTGTAATGATCAATGTTTGCGGAAATTTTTGGCGAAACCTGATCGGTATTATGATATTACAGTTTTTAAAGAGTCCTCAATATTCCCAAAAATATCGCTAAAGATGTTACCTAATTTAGGCTATCTAGAACAGACTCTGGGAAACATTTTGACACAAGTTTGTTGTTATATTAACGTTTTAAGGCCTAAATATCCCGGCTTAAACAAAGAGGTGTCTGGGTTACTGCTGGTAGCTTTGTATCTGAAAATTCATAATCCACAAATAACTAATCCTGCTTTATCCATGTATGAAAAAGCTTTCAGAGTTTACGAAGCTCGTTGCAAGCTCATTCATGATATAGGTTTACGGTTACGGTCTATGGATAATCCTTTCGTAAAGTATCCGTCACACTGCACCCCTCGGAAGACGGTACCCGATTCGGGAACCACCGTAAAGTCATCCAGTTTTATATCCATGCCAAAAACCTGTTCTGATTCTGAATATACTCTTCTATAGATTGTTTATTACCTACTATAGTTTGTTATTTTTCATGTTTTAAATAAATATTTTAATTTCGCGCATGATTATTATTTCTGAACATACTCGTAAAGTAAGATTGTCAAATCAATTGTGGATCGAAGGTAAAATGCTTATTTGTTTGTAACTTAAAAGTTTGCAAATGCAGATGTCTAACAATGGTATTTTGTTCCAGCAAGTAGGGTACCGGTACCCGATGATCGTTATGACTACCTGTGCCAGTACCACAAACCTGCGAGGTAAGAAACTTTGATAAATTTGAAAAGAAAGTAATAAAATATACCGTCAACTTTTATCAAGTTTAATCTATCCGTCTATGATACTTTACATACAATTTGGTATTTTCCAGCAAAGTGCCGGCGTTCCTGAACGTGGTGGACATCGCCGGGCTGGTGCGCGGTGCGGCGGAGGGCCAGGGCCTGGGCAATGCGTTCTTATCCCACATCAAAGCATGCGACGCCATTTTCAACCTTTGCCGTTAGTATTAATTTTATAATTACTAAGTACCTTTTGATATCCCTCATTTTCAAGATGAAAGGTGACTATCGGTTATGTTGTTTAAGTGTACTCGTAAAAGCGCAACAGATATAATAAACATACAACCGAATTGAGAACCTCCTCCTTTTTGTTTGAAGTCGGTTAAAAAAAACTTTCACATGAATATTGGTTAAAACCCTGTATTGATTGTCTATCATGTCTATGGATGATTGTTAAAAAAGTTTGTTTACTTATTTCAGGTGCTTTCGACGACGAGGACGTGATCCACGTAGATGGTGACGTGAACCCGGTCCGTGATCTGGAGACCATTGGCGAGGAGCTGCGGCTCAAAGACGAGGAACAGCTGATGCAGAGCATCGAGAAACTGGACCGCAGCGTCAACCGTGGCGGCGAAAAGAAACTTAAGCCGGAATATGTAAGACATTGTTTTTAATTTCATATTACACACGATAAGACTAATTAATGACTTATTAATCTTATTGTTATGCACTGCGTATATTATATTTTTCAGGACTCGTTGATGAAGATTAAAACCGTTCTTGTGGATGAGAAAAAACATATTCGATTTGGTGATTGGAGTGCCTCAGATGTGAGTATCTAACTAATACTTTTTGACTTAAAAATATCTGTAGAATATTTTTTTATGTATTATCGTTATGAATCGAAACTTTATTTTGAATTGTATATTTAATGTTTCAGATTGAAGTTTTAAATAAGTATCTCTTCTTGACATCTAAACCGGCCTTGTATCTCGTCAACCTGTCTGAAAAGGACTATATTCGAAGAAAGAACAAATGGTATATATACCCTTATTTTATTATTAGACTTAACTGCTTTAATATTATTGCAAATACGCGTACAAGTAAGATTGTAAATAATATTTTGCCTTTTTAACCAGGTTACCAAAGTTGAAGGAATGGATCGACAAGAATGATCCCGGGGCACCGCTCATACCGTTCTCAGGTGTCTATGAAAGCAAACTTTTAGACATGGAGCCTCCCGAAAGAGAGGCGTTTATAAAGGAAAATGTACCCAGGTAAAGTTATTACCCTAAATACTCTTGGGATAGTAATTCATATGATAAAAACTAGGTATTTGTCTTTCGTCAGTCTGTTGACATGTACAAATAATGTTGGGTTTACAATTCCAGTGCTTTAGACAAGATCATCGTCCAAGGATACAAAGCGCTTCAGTTGGAGTATTTCTTCACTGCTGGACCGGATGAAGTGAAAGCTTGGACTATACAGGTATAGTCACAACTTTTTACCTCCGACTAGTTAGTTTAAAAGTCAAAATCATTTTATTAACTAACTTAACTGTACTATCGTTTACAGAAAGGGACGAAAGCGCCTCAAGCTGCGGGTAGGATTCACACTGACTTCGAGAAGGGCTTCATCATGGCGGAGGTGATGCACTTCAAGGACTTCAGGGAGGAGGGCACGGAGGCCGCTTGTAAGGCCGCCGGCAAATACAGGCAGCAAGGTAACCTTACTATTTTTATTTACTTAGCTTCAACCCTTTTTAACCCCCACTGTCAGACACGGGTCTCTTTCCACAACAATGAGAGACCTAAAGAATACTCTACTAACTTAAACTTAGATTAAACTAACTTAAACTAAATGTAAGCAAAGAAAATAATAGTCATCAGATTAGATATAATTGTTTTTATTGATTATTAAGTAATTAAACAGTGTCTCTATTAATAAATAATTAAATAGTGTCTTTTTTCGTAGGTCGAAATTACGTGGTCGAAGATGGCGACATCATATTCTTCAAGTTCAACGCGGGCGCTGGACTGAAGGACGCTAAGAAGAAATGACGAAACAAAGTGCTTCTACTCATAGTACACCTGTTGTATTTCAACCTCGTACTATACACGTTGCTACACGTCGCCGACTAGTAGCGAAACGGACAATTTTATACTTTAATTAATTTATGAAGTCTTCTCTCTTAACACAGCTAAGCTTTGGTGTTTATATGAATAAGTGCATTTATCATATTTGAACTGTCGAAACGGCATGTATCGTATTGGCTTACGTCTGATATATTATGTATTGTATGAAATTATATAACTTCAACGAGTTCTTCTATTCTTGTTATGTTTTCTTTGACTTCCCCGTCGCCTTTCGTTTTGTCATCGTCAGCAAACATCTTTTCAAGTACAATACGCAGTTGCTTCAGGGATTTCTTGAGATTCATATGCGACAAGACATCTTGATCTGTGATTGTTGCTAATTTCTCTTTGTCTTTATCAGACTTTTTAAACACATTCTTGAGTATATACGACGTCGCTTGAGTGAGCGCTTCTTCCCATTCCTGAAAATAAAAAAAATTGTTAGTTGTTACTGAAATTTTTGTTTATAAAACAATATAGAAAGTTCCAACCTGTGAATGCTCGTATAAAGAAGAGAAACATAACATTTCTTCTATGAGTTTAAGTATGAAATCGTCTGATGCAATATGTTTCAATACGCATGTGACTAAATTACCCACTGCCGATAACGTACAACCAGCTCTGAAAATATAACTTTATTTATATACTTCACACACAAAAACACAAGCAACTTACAAATTACATAGACAGTTGTGAATTATTTTTCTGTAAAGTTAAAGCAAGTAAAGAACACAAAGTCTTTGAAACACCTAAAATCTATCTTAAGAGTAATAGATTGATGATGCTTCTTTTATTCCTAATGCTTAATTTGTTACCTGCAAACGTTTTCTCTGCAATCAATAACATATCCAGCAGATTGTGTGAGGCGTTTGTGGGTGTCTCTCATGAGGAATTCTAGGGTATCGCAGTCCCCTGGCGGCAGAGAACCGTACTGCACTAATAATCTTTTCTGAATCACCGTAAACTGTCGTTGTAGTACGTTGAGTTCATTCTAAAAATATGTAGGTTCATAAATTATTTTGTTAGCGTAAAATTACAGAAGTTTTATTATACAACTTACTTCTTTAGCTTTTAATGTAATCCGTTCTTTAGCGTGAGCTTCGACACTCTTCAGGAACTTGTGTATTATCAGCTTTATAATTTCCTTGTCCAACTGAAACTTTATATGAAAATCTTTTGTTCCCAATCGTGCGTGATATTCTTCTAACTTATTGATAAAGTTGTCAAGGAGAGGAAAAATGTCCGATAATTCGTTTCCTTCCACTGTATACAGATTACCGTTGCTTTTTAAAGTGACTTGGTGTTTAGTAGTTCGATATGAAAATGTTACTGATTTAATCGCTTCACTGTTTGTTGTCAATTCTTCCTTTGTAAAATCTGGAAAGGTAAAAATTATTAATAGCTTTTATTGCCTACTCTATACGTTGACCGTTCCTGATTGATAACTAAAGGAATCGTACCTGTAACTATCTCATTTAAATCAATGCATGGATGTGTTGATTGCAGAGTCAGTTGGATGCTGTTGTCTACTTCTATATTACTTGGTGAACAATACAAACTCAAAGGTAACAGAAGTCTTTGTGTGATCACAAATATTTTACCATTACTGTCAATTATAGTGAATAGAATTTTCATCCACGTATCCGATATATCTGCTTCACTGGACAAGAATACTTGTATCTCGACTATTTCGGTGCCGTTAATGCTATCCAAACATATTGTTGACTCGGAACATTCAAAGGGCGGACAGCAATCGTACGTGATTTGTATACTTTGGAC
>DWOF01000415.1:0-10349 GCA_018250795.1 Clito sp. Burns02 | reverse complement strand
ATCGGTATTTTTGTATGTTTAGGCTCTTTCTATCTTCTATCATCTGTCCTCTACCCAAAGGCAGCCTGGAATAGATCCCTGCGAGCGATAAGGCCGCCTATTGCTCACTGCATTAATTGTCATGTGTATCCAATGTATTCAATGCGCAATAAAGCATATTTGTATTGTATTTTATTGTATTGTATTGTAAAGACATAAAAACCTCATCTTTTTATCGAAAATTGCAGCGGGCAAAAGCTAGTAGCACATAAAAGCTGTTTAATGTCATTGTAACCGAAACCTTTGCGTAATCAGTGACGCATTCCCACGCGAGCGCTGTCAACAGGTATTCCTGAACTCCTGCTGATGCGAAAATATGCAATGGTGCCTTCATTTCATTTTATAGAGACAATACCTGCACTATAAATACCTTATTTCATTATAGAATTGATTTTATATGACGTTCATTGACTTTTGGGTGTTTGTAAATTGGAATAAAAACGGTGGGAAAAAAATTCCCGGCACTCTTTTGAAATTTTGTTAATTTCTTTTTGTTTGTTAGTAACTCCTTTAGTTAATAACAGATTTAGATAATTATTTTTTTGCTTGAAAGGATAGAAGAATCTTTATTACATAAACAATTACGAGTATAATCTGATGTTGTCTATTAAAAAAATATACGAAACTATGAATAAAAGCAAGTTTTTTTAATTATTTTGGTCAATCAATAGTGAACATCTAACCGTGGTAGGATCGCCTGTTTTGGTCCGCAAGCCTGAACTTAGTTAGGAAACTTCAATTTAACATATTATGCAGTGACTTGAACTAAGCAGAGAGCAATTTGATCGCTCTACTTATAGTTTCCATTGGAAGCTATGCGTTATCAACCGCGAAAACTATAACTGTACACTAAAAATAAAAGAAAAATTTTGTAAAGAAAAAAAAACAATTGAAGTTATGTGTAGGTAAATTCTTGTTGTTCGTTCGTTCTTCGTTCTTGATTCGTTCTTGTAAACCTATCTATATCATGCCTGAAAATACGTTGGAAGCTGAAATTATGGAAGTTCGTTTAGCTTGTATTACTAACAAGTAAAATTTGCGCCAGTGTTCGACTAAAAATAAATCTTCGTTAAGGTTCGTAGTTACGTTCTGATTTTCCAATTATTATGGCCGGTATACTAAACTATTCATGTCTCGCAAGACAGCATAGGATTGGACTTGTTATTGAATATGCGCTATGAAAGTTAGTTAGGTAGAACTTAGTAAATGTTTCTGTGTGTGTCTTATGTAATAGAATTATTAAGGTACTATAATATTTATACCGGGAACATACTTATATGTGTACATAAAGCACATATTTAAACTGTTATCCACGATCGACGAAAGCTAAGCGTGTAATCTTTATATCAACACAACGTTAGCAAAGTAAAACATTTAAAGTAAACTTTTAATGAGATATTCCCATATTGCGTAACGTAAATGAAATTCGCAACGGTTTTATTTGAAAGTTTGTTATAATTACTAGCTGTTGAATGTTGATACAATGATTCGGTTTCACAAAAAGTGTGTGTATTCCACGAAATCCCCATAGGAGAGGTTCACCTCCAATATTTCATATGCCTTTGTTAACTGTTACTCGATGCATTACTACAAAAAACAGAATAGAATCCGTGTTATAGTTTTTCTGCAATACATCTCTCGAGAGAGCTTTTCATTCGGGATAATATCAAACCATGTATTTATTATAATGAAAGAAAAATATAGAGCTATAAACGGTGTAGAGATGAACGTGGTTTTATATAAGGTTGACCTCACAAAATCAGTGCGTATCATCAGGGTTATCTTATGTTTCCTGACAACTAGATATGGATTGCTTCTTGAAAATTCTGGCCGTGTATCCGTCTTTGTCGGTAATGGCAAAATTAGCGAGTGCAAGCGGGACACACGTGCATTGGGAGGGTTACGGGTATCTTACACACCCTGGCAAACAGCCGATAAAGGTGTCGGTACTGCACGGGTATTGCGTTATCGAAAATTTGCATACGATTTATTTTTTACTCGTCTCGTTTGTATACAGATGATAAACACTATTTGATTACAGATAGGACAGCGGTTTCTATTTGTTAAGGTCGTCGAAATAGGAATAAATAAGTAACCACATACACGCTGTAAGTGAGGAATTTAAAACTGCTCAAAATTGAATAGTACGACGATTTGACGCTGGTAAATTGGTAGGGCATAAAAAATAATTATTCCGAAATCTAAGGCCGCCATATTGCATTAGGAATGTCGTCACTTAGCTAAAAATGCATTGTCATCCAAACTAAATGAGTATGCAAAATTACATCCATTTTAATCCTGTTCTCCAAATTATCCCTATAGGAAAATAGATGATCTAAGGACAATTTTCGGCACTAAAATTGCATCGCATTGTTTCGTAGATAGATGTTCTTTGGGCGGCTGGCTACTGCCTAACGCTTTTAGATTTTCTCGGCGAGATTGGTTGTAACGTGCCGTGGAATCACAATTGTAACAACCAAACAAACACGATACGCAAATTGTCCATCAGGGACCGGGAAACGGCGTGTTTTTCAGCTTAAAAGAAACGCGCTTTTATAATTACGAATGATTGGCATATTGAGGAAGAAGTAGAAGTAGTTGTATATTATGAGAGATTAACAACGGTTAAAAATTCGATACAATCTTTTATGTAAAGATTTTTCGCTATAAGATTTTCTCACATTTGAGTAGTCGTAGAGGTATAAAAGGGGAAAAATGTCCCATAATTTGGGATCCCTCCCACGTAACGGACATTTGATTAGGGATATGAAAGGTTCCCTCTAGTAGGTAAGCAAAGTAAACTGCAAACCTAATATCAAATAATAACAAGGGTTTGATTACTATCACGCGATCAGTTACGCCCCATGACGTATACGATTATCGTTCTCGAGTGATAAAGAATTGGGAACACTACCTACTTCAGACGCCTATATGGTCTTAATTAGATAATTATTTGGCACTGCAATAAATCACACTTAAACAATTTGTACATTCTTATCAAGTGCAATCTATCAGATTTTTGTGCACCACGGGCGTCAGATCGAAAACCGCATCAAAATTGGTTCAGCCGATTTAATAATTATTCCCAACAAAAAGTTAATGTTTAACAATTTTATATAGGTAATAGAGGTAGATAGATAAAGATGTATAGATGTAGATAGATACCTATAGATGTAGATAGATATTGATGTATAGATTACGCAGAAGAATTTTACGTGAAACAGTGACAGTTTTAATTTAGGCCATTATCACACTTGCGAATGTGGATAAATGTACGAGTAAAGATGTTCGTAGTGTAAGTGACCGTTCGCAAGATTGTTGGAGGTTATCCAGCGTGTTATCGCTATACTGTGTCAGTCTTGAAGCAACACAACTGGCAATAATTAAACGAAAAACATTATACTTACATGTAATTGTATAGAGTTTTCTGATTTTTTTCGTGAGTCGCCATTATCTGTCCAGTTTATCGGAAGTGACCCAGCCCGTAATGCTCCTTGCAGTCTATCTCGGCGATAAAGCCATCAATTTGCTTATTTATAACACATAGCGATACAAATCAGCCGTTAATTGTGAAATATATTTTTTTTTATTTTTCATTTAACCCACTTAATTATCACGGTGGCAGCGAGCTAAAGGTTACAGTACTCGTACATCGTTTACAGATAAAAACATAATATGTATGTATTGTGTGAAAACTTTAGCAGGAACTTAATGATGCTGTTTTAATATGGTTTTTAACACTGACAACATTATGTTCATTTTCGATATATGTAGTAGGTACGCTAATTAGATATGACTTCTCAGCTCAGCGATAAAGAAAATCACAAGAACTTATTAGGACATGAAGTTAAAACTATCATACAAATGATATTTAAAAAAATAAGAAAAAAAAATTTAAACGGTAATTTTTCATGACAATTGTTTACTTAGGCTAAGTTAATGTTTACGAGTCGCCATAATGGTAACATCAGGTGAGGTGATGTAGTAAAAATTTAAAGATGATATAGATATTTAAGGTGTTAAGACACACTTAGTGTACCGAGATAAAAGTGATAAGTGAAGTGGCGCATCGCAGTATCAATGTTGCATAACCTATATGCAGCGGATGTTGAAGTGAGGTTCTGTCCGGACGCGGAACACGAATCTTTTTTACATTTATACTAGCCTCAACTTTGTCTGCGAAATAATTTTAACTAGGCATTTACCGGATAAATTCAAATTCAGATTGTATTTTACTTGTATTTAAAATTATATCCAGATTTAACGGTAAACTTACCATAACATTTATTTAGGTACCTACTTGTCTGTGACACACGTACGTATTGCATTTGCAACTGTTAAATAGTTTTAAAAAAATATTGATTTCTTTGATGAAAATTATGCAAAACTGTTCAATATTTACCTAGTATCTGGTACTTTTACCATAATGGTTTATATCAGATGTGATAAAACGTTTGCAAATATACGTACCTAAAATTATCTCATCTCTCTTCCTATCTTACAATTTTAAATAATGTCAAGGTCGATATAAGAGTACTACTATCGCGTAGAGTTTGGTGAAATTACACATTTCAGGATAAGAATGACTTGTACCTACAATAGCTAAATACCTACGTGTAAATTATGGAATAGCCTTCAACAAGATTCCACAAATGTAACTTTGAACATTGTATCAAAAGCAAATAGCAAAGAACACACCTTTAAGAAGGCTATAGAATAAATTTGTCTATCATATACTCGTAGATACGCTGCATCATCAGTTTTCATCCGATTATTGCGCGGTCAAAACAAATTTGCGGCGATTGCAAAAAGAGTACGTACACGTTTTCAGAGGTTATTAACCTCCAGTTTACAGGATATTAAAAAAAATGCTGAGATGGTGAGCGTGAAATTGAATTGTTTCGCTTGTATCTAAGCAACGAAATTGTACTAACTGAATTCAACTTGTAAAGTGAACGTAGTCGGTAAATCTCACGTGTCTTATTGTTTATACCTTTGACACTTACGTAAGACTTTTTTACGTGGAGCGATTAAAATTGGTGAAGTCAGTGTAGAGACCTTGTGTCGGCTAAGTAAACATCGTCATAAGAATATTACGTAAATCACTCGCACAAATACGGATAGTATAATACCTAAAATTTTTGATTTTAGATGTGATTTTCTATGGTGAATTGTTCTAAACGTTAAACTTTTTATAGAATCAACCCTTAACAAATATATAATTGTTTTGTTTGTAAGATTAAGTTTTCCTAATTTTAAATGGAAAGTCTGCGTCAGTTTACCTCAAACACACAAAATTATTAATTGCGGTAGATAGGTGGATAATTTGCATACTACCTATAGATACGAGTAGGTGAATAATTTGCATATACTATAGTCTACACAGAAGATTTCTAGTAATTAGTAGCAATATAAACTAACTCATTACCCACGTACAAATCGTTATGATTCAAACGTGAATGGTTAAATATTCACACAAACATATGTAGTGTATTGTAGCGAGCACAAATTGATACACCCTTTAGCTTGTGACCCACTCTGCATAAATTACTACGATGATAGTTTCTATTTCAAGCCTCTGTCATAAGAGCATCCGACATTAACCATGCTATATATATGGGGCGACCTTAAATATCGGCACTTTTCAAAATATTCGACTAGCTAGACCAAACTAATTTTTGAAGAGTTTGTTTAATTACTCGAATATAGGTGACCGCGTGATTATTTAGATGCCTTTATTTAGATATCGAAAATGGAATTCTACGAGTAGTACAGTCGCTTCGCTCCTCTTAAGAGTTCAACTTGGTTCTGATAAAGTAAAAACGACCATGGATTTGATTTTGAGTATTGTTTAGACAATTTATGATCCTACAAAAATGTATGAGAAGTTCTTATTAGTTATCCTATCTCTAGAAGGTTTTCTTCAGAATCAATTAGTTCAATAACACTTCAGTTCAAGTCAATACCATTCATTTATTTTTATGAAGAGTCACATATCAAGTGCTTTTATTATGTACCTACTACACTAAAGTATTTCTGATGTCATAGAACTATGACTAGTCCCAAAGATTACTATAGCATCTCACCATACTTCCGCAAACGATCACATGTACCAAGATTTTACTCTTTTACGGCAATTCAGATTAATATAGTGTTATCTTTGCTTGTTATCAGCATTAACTGGCCTAAAATGCTGCGTTCAAGCCAATTTAGTTTCTGTTTTACATATGTATAAGGTGGTAATTAGCTTGGATATTTCTTACAAAGCATTTCGCGCGTTCTGTCGCAATACTGTCATCCCACTACACCTTCTTGGAACTGCCACACATAAACCTACTTATACCTTGCTTATATATTCCCATGCCGTTGTGGCTGGAACCAGTTTGATTTCGCGTGTTAAATGCATGTTTGAATTGCAATGAAGATTATGTTACGACTGGTTTCAACGTAGCGGTAGAAACGATGCAATTGATTCGGATATCGGACGAAGGAACGCTACGTCCGAAGGTCTGAGTCATGGTTGCACTGACCGCAAAATACTGTACTGTCGATCACCTTTTTTAAGACCCGGCAACATAGTAACATGGGTGTTATTAGCATTTTTATCCTCATGAGTATTACGGTAATGACTTGATCCAGAGACTCGTCGCATCGACGAGTCTATTTAGGTGAACTCAAGAAATAAGCATAAAGACGTTTTTGTATTAGATTTAAAATAACAATGACAAATAATGGCCCATGAGCAATATACCTAAGACCACATCATGCAGATTGTTTCGGAGTTCGAGGGCCGATTTCGTCATCGTCTGCGCAGGCGCCGCGACACTTTATTTAACTTCTGTCCTTAACTTCCAAATACATCACGCTCATTCCTTCACTACTGATCTGTGTATTTATTTTTGGGAATTACAATTCAATACACGAACGAAGCGGCATGAACGTAAGTTCTACAGTTGCAAGCCGCGGGTTCAAATCCCGCCACTACAATACCACCTCGTAAACTATATTTACATTTTCTTTACATAAATCTATTGAATAAGGTCTATTCATTCCTTTTGTAGGTATTTAAATAGTATGGCGCATAGGAGTACCTTAGAATAAAAACATGTTTTTCAGTAAGTGTTATGTTAGTCTTTAAGACGGCGATCTTAGTACAGTAGTAGTCATAGATTCGAGTAGTGTTGTTCCTATGCTGCAACTATTAATGATCTGATAAATCTTAGATTCGATAGTTCTGATTGACATCCGGACAGACCATGTCAAAACATGTCGTCTGTCGGGACACTCGGGACGCCGCTACTCGCCGCCTCCCTATTCACTGGAACGGATGACTAATAACACCGTCCAAGACATGAGAGGTCACGGCTAATACAGTTACACTGTCGTTGATTGAATGTATTGTCTTCTTAAATTGTTGTTAATTTAATTTCCAACCGCCTAAAAATAGTCACATGAAATACCTATAGTTAATTGTATTCGTGGTTTCCTTATAGTGACTGCTATACGAGTAGGTTGAGGAAGAAGAAGAAGTAGTTTCTTTGCGGAAATCAATTAATACTAAACTAGATCCAAAGCAAAAATATGCGGGTTAAAAACGCCGAAACGTTACGAGACAACTGCCCTCTTGCGCTCGAATGGGTCGTCTTGGCGGGGCCACTACCGTCGGCCTAGATTAAAAGTAATACGAAGCTTCATCGCCTTACCATGAAGGGACAGTTTCATAAATTTCGTTTCATTTTAGTTTTGTCTTTAACCTTGTTGAATCTATTACCTATTTAATTGATCGCTTGTGTTTTGTAACTTAAACCCATAAACATTGCCAATCGACGACAATTTTATTCATCACATATTCATTTGATCCAGTGAACTAATTTATACACATAGCTGTGCGTTCACACAACCATTCATTCCGGCCAATTAATGATCCCTGAGCTAATTTCTCAAGTCTCTAAAAGTGATTTATGTGTCTAGTCCATAAAAATGTATTGGAGTGTTTAAACGCTGATTCAAAAGTCAAAGGTTTCATTTACATTATTAAATTGCACTAACAATAAAACCACCCAAGTTGAAAGTCAATGAATAAATAAAATATTAAATACTTCATGCTTTTTATCCAGTCTATGTGTAGATCTAAGGGTTAAAAATTGAAGGGTTAACATTTGCATTTTAACAATGATTTTAAAATAGTTCCATAGAAGGTAGAATAGAATATGATGTGGTGTCATTTACACGATTCTATCCAAGATAGCCGTGGGATTAAAAGTAAAGCATACACTTACACCTACCTCAACTGCTGAGACAGGTCTTTACTTACATTGTGTATCACGGAGACTATAAGTGGCTGCCACAGAATAGCGAAGTTATCCAGAAGCCGCGTCCCGTACTAATTTCACGATAAAAATTGTATCTCAAATTCTGCTCGCAACAGCAGATCAAAAGCCTCTGTAAATCACTTGATTTTGCCAACGATGATTGAAGTAACCAAATAAATAAATATAGCAACAATATTTATTTATTTGGTTACTTCAATTTTGAAAAATAAAACGTGTCTAATAAAAGGAGAGCCCTACTGATTCATACTATTCAACTATGAACTGTTAATGATGCCTCACGTGCGTTGCGGTTACGGGCATACTATCTAGGTATTTTTATTCGATGGTGGCGGGTCAGGGTAAGGTAGATTTTAGTAACGTGAACCCGCTGAGCTAGAGTTATCAGAAATACGTTTCTTCCGGGTACTTGACACATTTCATACTTTTATTATCTCTGAATTAACGTCCTCCCTTTAACGTCAATGGAACTTTTGTATATTATGCATGCGCCCATAAGGTTTTCTAAATTAGTGCCTATAAAAAAATTAAGGGCAGCCTGACCTAGCTTTGTCGGTCAACTAGTACCTATAGTATAGAATAAGTGCGTGTGCATTTTCTTTTAAGCCACCTTTAAAGAAAGGTGCACGTTCATTACGTAGCTTTGTTTGGAGTAATTCCGGATAGTCGTTTCCCTATTGTTCAGTACGACGCCTTCACTAAAAGCTATGCTAATTTCCAACGTTTAACGACCAAGCGTTCTGAGAAAAAGTCACCAAATGTACTCACTAATAATAAATACGAGTATGTGTGCCTACATAATTATAGACTTAATAATTGGTTGGTTTAATTTTTTGATCTTCTATTTCAATTAAACAAATATACAATCACCCCTTTATATTTTAACTTGTTTACCAATTTTATTTGCAACAAGTAAGAATATGAGAAAATATTTTCGGTTTATTTTTGGGTAACAGAGCCTGCTAGGCATTACGCTACAGCAGTATATGTCAGTATGTCAGTTTAGTGAATACGTAAAAACAACTGTTGCACTAGTTGAAAAGTTATTTTTGTTAAAAAGCTCGACTACTTTATCAAGGTAAAAGCAGACATTACAATGATGTTATCAGAAAATTGCCGTTGATTATACATGATTGCACTCCCGCTAAGACGTGGATAGAAAGGGATCGTATACCGTAATAATGTATGAATAAGCAATATATTATTTATTACTAATTTAATCCCTATGACGTGCTAGTAAGCCGTAAGCCGTAATTCATCAACGCAGGTTGAAACGTAACGCAAGACACTTTGTTCTAATGAATCCTCGTAAAGTAGGCAGTGGGAACTATGAACCGAGATCCAGGGGTGCCAAGTTGGTACAGTACTTTGATCGCGGGGCTTACATGAAAAATATGGCGTTAATTTAGTATGCGGTGAAGTGTCGGGGAGCCATAGTCGGGCTCGAGACAAAACTGGGATCGGGGGCTAATTGAGCGAAGAATGGCTTCTTTCCCTCTTAGTATTCCGTTCGGCGAGGAGTCGGGCGCGTTCGTAACATCAATCTCAATATGAACTGGATGACGGCGAACGGAAAACGCGGCCGCTGACAAGGAACCCCTCTTAGCTGACCGCTGCTCTGTTGGCACGACGGACACATTGATTGATCCCTGGACGGCTGGATGGTACGCCTTTTAGTTTTAACCGATCAACACCATTAAAGCGTTCACTACTACAAACACCTTTGTCAGTTTGTTGGAATACCATTTTTAAAGTAAGCGCCTACCGCTCTCACATTTCAATTAAAGCAGTATTTTTCATGTAGGACTATCTTTTCTCAAACCATAACTTTGCACACTTACAACTTTTTGTGTATATCTGACTAGCAAACGCCAGCGACTTCGTCCGTATGAAAGATAATTTTCCCGTTTTATTCACATTTTCCATTATATCTTCGCTCCTAATAGTTGCAGCGTGATGTTATATAGCCTATAGCCTTCC
>DWOF01000414.1:0-10354 GCA_018250795.1 Clito sp. Burns02 | reverse complement strand
TTATTTACCTATTAAGTGTTATGCTATTATCACTCTGAATACTTATTTTCTGTTAACAATATGTAGTTTTTTTTAGTATCGCAATTAAATTGCTAAATAAAACACAGGAGTTTCAAAGCAATTTTATTTCAAATGTTTGTTATTAAACAAGTAAAAATAACAAAATCTGTTAACAAACATAAATATCTACATCTCTAAGTCACAAAAGCAAATCATAAATATGTTAAAAGTATCACTCCTTGGTTGCCCTAAGTATGTGTTACAAGTAGACTTCTAACTTTTTGGCCAGCCAAAGACTGTGATGTTTCTCAGATGAATTATACAAAGTTTTTAATACTAACAGTATCTTGCATAATTAAAAGACCTAAATCTATTGTTTTCATGGTGTTGCTTATATGTTTTTGATCACAGTTATTTTAATTGCGCAGATTTTTATCATTTCAATAAAATATTGATAATATTTTTTATATCTAACCTGTTAAAACACCTCAGGACAGCCAAAAAGTTTAGAGACTACTTTAACAAATTTGCATTGACATGAGATCTACAATATTCCTATATTAGCTGTGCAAACTAACACACAATTTCTGAAACACATAAACACATCCACTTGTGTTCATAAATAAATTAAACACTGACAAATAACACCTAGAATTTAATGGAAGCCATCACAAGAATGTGTATCTGTGACTTAGAACAAAATTTTCTTTATCTCAACATTCACCTAGTAGTCTGTATGTTGGTATTAGGTAACCATAAACCTTAGTAAAACTCCTAGAGTCAACAAACTCATCCATATCAAACAATTATCTAGAAGAATACCAAACAATCATTAGGTACTCTTTATTTGTACATGTGACAATTTTGAGCAACGCTATTCACACTTCATTGCCTCGCAGTACTAAACAGCTTACTCATTAAGAGAACTGATAATGAATATTACTTACACCTGTAAATTCACCATTTTAATGCTGGGATACTGGTAACTCAGTATGGCACAGCAGTTACTATGCTGGCATTCACGATAACTATAATACTGCACATGGATGGCAAATGCATTTAACCTAGTAGCCTGTGAAATGGCACTAAAATCAAATTATACAACCTCTAATAATTAAACTGAAGAGTTTTCACTGCACTAAATAATAAATTAATTTTACAACTAATAAACAATTTCCATAAACATTGACAAATAATAGTTACAAATGGAGTTAGCAACTCGGAACTCCTAGGCAACAATGTGTAAATGAGATTTCAACAATAATTTAAACTAATATAACTCCACAGGGGATACACATGCAAAATCAATCACATCAAGGTACTAGGAACATTAAATTTTACATGTAACATTTTCTACTAATAACATTCATACTACCATGATACAAGTACACTGAAAATACATCAATTGTCCAATACGTCCACCAAATCTTCACAGTTGCCCTCATAAGATTAATGGTAAGATTGCAGTGCTGGCTGCAATTATACCAACCACTGCCATACAATTTTGATTGATTCATACAAATACAGGGTGTAATAGTAACAGTGACACTTCACAACTGACAACCAATTGAGTATCCGGAGGCATTAATAGCCACCATATAAATTTCTTGTTGAATTGGCTCAGAGTGTGCGATGTTCCAAGGTTTTGTTCGTCATTCATCCACTTGTAATTTTTGTATCCTAGTAGACATACAGTCCATCTCTGGTGAGATCTCGACCTTGGAAGGCGGGTCGACGGACAGATTAAGATTCTCAAGAGACTGGCAGCGTTTTGTAGGGCTTTTGATGTCGAACAATTCCCTCGTGCAGCCGCTCGTAGAGGGCTCAATTAAACTGTATTTAATCTCACACCCGTCGCTCACGTCACTACTGATCACGTCAGAGTTCTCACTCTTAGTTCTGTGCCTCACGGGTAAAACGTACGGGCAGAGCCTGTTTTTATTCATGCTTCGTTTCATACAATATCCCACGGTAACGTTCGACACATACCTAGTGTTGAGACGCATTACTCCGTAACTAGACTTTGATTCGCGGAGATATTCACGCCGCGCTTCTGTTATTGCACTCAGCATACCCAAATCGTGTAACGCCTTATCCAAATTATCCAAATTCATGTGATGGCGAGACGTCTGTAAACAACGCAATTATGAAGTATTACAAAACTGCAAAATTCACAATATTATACAAATATTTAACCGGTTCACTACGTACACTTTTTCCAAATTCATTACATTTCATTATGAATGGATTTTTCTGTATTTTATGATTTAATATGCATGCAGAACAGAAACCGTGTGAAAATAAACATCACAAAAAAAGTCATAATATGCGATGACATGTAGATTTCAGTGTTGCTATTTTTTATTGTACATGTGTTAAATGGCAGTGTTTCCGTCTTTTAGTACCTAATCCATATTAGAGTACACATATTCAGATCATGGCATTAGCCCATCTACCTACATCGAAGGATATGTTCCTTCGGAACTACATATATTGTTATAGGCGCAATTGCCTTTAGTTCAGAATCATGACCATCATTGCATAACTCATGCTGTAATAAAATAAATACTTTTCGTACATAGGTACTATGAAAAAAAAACGTTCATGAAATTCAAGTCATTGACGTCATGTCAAAAAATACCTATACGAACTATCCTAAATGCTCATGAAATGTTTATTTCACAAAATATTTGAACACAAAACATTTTAATTTTAGTTAATCATCGGCTGATACAGTATGTCCGAAATTTTAAAAGAATGGTTAACTCAGAGGTTGCAACGTACAATAAAATGGGATGCACAAGAGTTTGGCGAAACAATGAAAAATGGTTATATTATTGGTGATGTCCTTCGAAGCTACAATGTCATTAATAACGAAAAATTCTATACTTTGCGGCCCGGTAACAGCGACGATGATGTTAAAAGCAATTGGAAACATCTTACTGCATGGTTACGTGATATTGAAATAAACCTCAATGACACAGACCTAAATAATGTAATGGAAGGGAGAGGATCTGCTTTGCTCAGACTATTCTATCAGCTATTTCTCAATTTAGATAAAAAAGATAGAACAGATTTTATTAAGCGAGAAACAAAACTGGTATCAGGGCTGGTAGAGAAGATGCCGAATCGGTTTAAAGTAGATAAAGTCCCTGAGACGAAAGAGCCAGTTGTAGATGACCTTTCTAAGCCATTACTAGACGAAAGACAATATATAAATTGGCAGAAAAAGAAGGCTGAACAAGTAAAAGAGACTTACGACTACATGAGGCACAAATATTCCAAAATGCTTGCACGCCTCGAGGAATCCAAAACACCCTTGAAACCAACTCCACCGCAACCAAAAAAACTACCAGAAAAAGATAAAAAAGCTATGGACCAATTTAGCCTAACACATCCATGTAACTTTAAAAATTATACTTATGAAGACTTATTAGATTTAGAACAAAAAGCTGCAGAAAGAAGAAAATCTTTAGTAGATACAGAATGGGCGAATAATTACCTAAAAAATCTCTACAGTAGATTACACAAAAAGACCGATTCTGAAGAATTTCAAAGGCAACTCAGTAGAGCAGTCACCAGTTCTTTGTGGAATATGACAGTGGGTGAAGAAGAAAGTAATCTTGATTCTGAACTTGCGAAAAAGGTTATGAAATTATCGCAATTTGAAAAACAAATGTGTACTCAAATTATGGAAACGAAACAGCAAGCTCGTAATGTAGTAAAGAACCGAATCCAGGGAGAAAAAGAATTTTCAGAACAAAGAGGTCAACAATTTGATCAATTCCTAGATAATGTCAAGGAGGAGATCAATTTAGGCCTTAGTGAAATTGACTTCGAGAGGCAAAGGCAAAATACGTTACATAAAAGATTGTATGCCGAGAAAATGAAAAGAAAAAGGCAACATTATTACGAAATATGCTACGATACTGTGATATCAATTGTTGACTATGCTATAAGGTTTGCTTATTTTACACGGTTAATGGGTGATGATATTCCAAGTCATTTTATTCACGAATGGAAAATGTTATATTTCAAACAACAGCCAATATTTGATATACTCGATCCAATGGAAAATATTTTAAAAGATCAAGAAGAAGAGGAAGAAGTCGAGCCCCAAGTAGAAGAAATAATAAGATTAGAATTAGACCGTCAGGATGCTTTGAATAAGGGTGAATTTATAGAGTATCATAATTATTCTTATCCCTGGAATTTAGAGTTTCTAATTCCAAACTACGATCCCGAATCTGAACAAAGGAAGTACGAATATTTAGGGACACGCGTACTTGGTCATGTAGTTTATACTTTGCTGGAAATAAAGTATCCGTCCCCACCGGTAATGCCGCCTGCTGAGCTACCGAACTTTAATGTAAGAGCATTAATAGTTGGCATTCCAGATAAAGTGATAACAGTTGCTATGCAAACATTATTACACTTTCGTAAGATACATGTTGTCCGTCTAGAAATGGCAATAAATTTTTGTTTGAGGAAGTTTAAACAGGAAATGATTGGTTGTACTGACATAGAACTATCTTTTGATAAATTTATTGCACATGCGCAAGAGGAGGAGGACAAAGAACTTATAAGATTGATGAAAGTTGAAGACGATATATTAAGTAAAAGTTTAGAAGCAAATTTGTCGTCAATTTCCGGACCGACGCCTGCTAATGCCAAACAGACACAGACACCTAAAACTATTCCGGAAGAAGAGATTGTTCTGTCCAACGCGGCTGAACTGGGTCGATATGCGTATGAATCTTTATGTTCTGGTGATTCATTAACTGATCATCTTTTAGCTGCTATCATAGTAGAGTATCTTAAAGATCAAGATGATATAGAAGGTTTTGTTATTATTAATTATCCAAATTCTTACCGAGAAGCTCAAATTCTCGAGGAGACATTTTCAGGACGTGCTCCTCCAACAGAGGAGGAACTAGACGACGACGACGATATTTATTTAGAGGAAAGCATTTCTAAACATCGAAAACTAGTGAAAGATCCATACAAAGATGTTAGAGTTTCTAAACTCGTTAGTGATCCTCATAAAAAAATGAGCGATATACCCTTTGAAAGTTATTTTACTTGCTACATGAGACTTAAAGAAACCGAAGACATCTTACAAGAACTCGTCATTTGGGAATTGACAAAAGACAACTCTGAATTTATAGAAAGATTTTACGCTGCCTTAGGGATCAATTATAGCTTGTATTATGAAATAATAGAGAAGGATTTACTGGCACAAATATGTAAATATATAATCGGTGACTATTCTATGCCATTGCAATCTTGTGATCGTCTTTTTGGCGAAAGTGTTTTAAGCCATCTCGACTTTCCAACTTCGGATGACAAAAGAACTAAAGCTAAGACAGTAAAACCCGAATTATCAGACTTAAAGTCCAAGGAGAAAATTAGAAAGGGTTCCAAGATGAGTCGAATGAGTTTAATTAATGATTTAGAGATTATAAAGGAGCCGGAGATTGCTGAGCCGGAGGGTAGTTTGCCAGACGAAGCGTTGGCAGTTGCTGAACATATCCTGGAGGAAGAGAGTCCTAGTAAGTCATCTGTTAGTGTTGAAGAAATTATAATATTAGCCGGAGAAGAAGATTGGATTTATGGTGAATTACCTATCCCAGAAACTATTGGTCCAGCACTGGCAACTTGTTGGGAAGAAATAGAAAGAACCCATATACATGATATGGAACAATTATTCTTCGCTAAGCGTTTACAAATGAATTGTTTAATACCGTACAGGAGATTCATAAAGGACAAAA
Source organism: Clito sp. Burns02 (assembly GCA_018250795.1). Lineage (NCBI taxonomy): Eukaryota > Metazoa > Arthropoda > Insecta > Lepidoptera > Hesperiidae > Clito > Clito sp. Burns02. Next base: position 4,583 of record DWOF01000414.1, on the reverse strand, counting down.
TGGAGCAGATAATAACTTTACCATCCGTGAAACAAGACCTTGTAATTGCTTTTCAGACGGAATATAATAATTTCGAAAACGATTGGCGGGATATCAATTTAACAAAAAATGAGTGGCACTGCAGGGTAAAGGAACTGCAAAACCGATTATATAAAATTTGTGATGACAGAAAACTGAACTCTCAGAATCAGAGACAAGCTCTCATAAGTGAAAACTGGGCCATGGAAGAACTTACCACTATGGTGAATACTTATATCTCTTGTCTACAAGCGGAATTAAATAGGTAAGCATAACAGAGGGCTATATAGCTAGTTTTATAATGATGAGTGTGTCAGAAAAATACTAATTAATTTTTATTTTTTAGGTCAATTCTCACATTTCAAATACTGCATGACTTTTATTTTGCAATGATTAAGCGGTCACCTCCTACTGATCGGCTGTATTCAAAGGATTTATCTAAAATAAGTAGGGAGTCTGATGAAGCCTCTGGAGGTAAAAAAGGCGTAGAAGATAAATTATACAGACAATTAAAAAACGCTTTTCAAGATCTGCAAATGAAGAATATTGAGATTGATTACAGTAACAATCCATTCAACGCAGTCATAGAAAATAATGTTAAGTTTGCTTTGAAAGTTATTAAAGATACCAATGATTCTTATAGATCTCTGATAAGTAAGGAGTATACTGAGATTGCTAAAATTGTACCAGCTACAAAACGTAAAGAAGACATGACTTCAGAAGAGTCTATAAATGCAGAAGAGGTGTTCAAAACAAATGCTTTAAAATGTATAGATGAGTGGACAATGGCAATCAATGGTGAGATGTTTCGAGCCTCGCTGAGGCTGATGGCCTTACAATACAAATGTTACAGAGATATGAAACTATTCAATGACACTATTTATAGAACCTTTATAGAAATCCAAAATGACATAGATAACTATTATCTAAACGAAATCAAATCCGTTGACAGGCTTTGCAAGTATCTTCAAATGGCTGTAGAAGGCGGTAAACGAATCCCCGAAAGCCTAATCCTTGAACATGATACGTTTATAATTGATCCGAATCTATTAGTTTTTGAGCCGCCGGAAGAACCCGCGGAGGTCAGAAAAATAGCTGAAGTCAGAGATTTTAAATTGTCGCAATTAGCTAGACTTCGGACCGCGCTCAAAATCGTTGCGCCGACAGGGATAGCTTTACAACAGGCATTTATTTATTCATTGCAAGATTTCATCGTTTATGGCAAGGAATCCTGTGAGGGATCATTGTTCCCTGATACCTGGAAAAGTATAGATCCCGAACAAGTGCCCAAGCTTGTATATTTAATTTTTGGTGAAACGGCTTACATCGATTGGAGAGATTTTCTAATTTTTTGCCTAGGTATTAGATTTCCTACAATTGATGAATTGCTTGAAGTTCGAAAACGCTTTCGTTGTACGGATCCTGATTGTCTGGAACTGATTTCTAGAGACGATTTTATAAGTACACCAATTTGGTTTGACGATGACTTTGATTCTGATGATCAAAGCGATCAATTAAGAAAGAACTTGATAAAACACTTCTTATTCGAATTATACGAAGTCTCAGAAGATCTTATGAACTATTCAGCATTTTTATTAGCTTTTTGTAAATGCAATAACAGTATTGAAGGCTTTGTAAACGCTTTATCAATGGCAGTAGGCAAAAAGATTTGTTACGTCCTGGAATATTGTGAGGATGTGGTTGCTAAGTTGATCAAGCTAAAGAAATATAAGGATGCAAGTTTAGCCTGTGCCCTCAAGTGTACACATCAATTTTTAGAAACAGTTCTAACAAATGTTATCAATACATGCGAAGGTACAACGCTTGTGGAGTTAGAATACACTGAGCCGGACCCTGATAAAAAGGGGAAAAAGGGAAAAGGTGGCCCTAAAGCTAAGAAAGCAGAGAGTACTCAAAGTGCGAAAGCAAAAGGACCTAAAAGCACGGCAAGTCGCAGCAAAGTTACTGACGTCAAAACTACTTTTATATGTAGACCGTGCGAGGAAGACGCGGAGGTTGTAGAAGAAAAGCATGACGAAAAAGAGGTTGTAGAAGAAGAATATAAAAGTGAACCTTTAGAAGATCCTAATCTAATATACGCGGTTAGTCAAGATGTAATTTGGAACGTTTTAAAAATTTGCTTGCCATGGCACTTTGAACTATTGCCAGAAGAAAAAGTTACACCCTATATGGAAGAAGTGGTTGACCTGATGTTGCGTTTAGAAAATGATACTGAAAATAAAGATATTTACGTTTGTAAATTTGTCTCAGATCCTTTTGTATGCAAGCTCTTGCACAAGGTGAAAAAATTTGATGCGATCAATTTAGACGAGGAGATACAAAACGTAATTTAAAAATGGAACGTGCAATTTTAAAATATTATGTCGGAAGTCGAGCCCATTTCTTTTTTTTGTTTTAATTGTTGTGATTGTTATCTGTGATTAATTTTTTTTTCAATTGATCTAAATTAAAATAAAATCTTTTTCATTTTCAACTTTTATTTTACTCCTTATCAGATTCATTGCTTGAGCCAATAAAATTCAATGTTGTTTACTTATTTTCAAGAACATCACTTCACAATAATCAAATCATCTCTTTTCTCGAAATCCCCGAATCCAATTTTAGCTAATGAACTTCCTTAGGGATTTACATAAACAATAAATTAGAAGGAAGAAGATTGTGAGCAAAAGAATAAAGATATACCTGAGTTTAAACGAAGGTTAATTAGGTACGTTTATTTTTGCGAAATAGGTAGCCGATTGTTTAGGATTTTCGCAGAATTTGCTTATCGAAATATATTTAATTACCCACGGCAAGGAATTAGCTCAAGTACCATTTATGTTAAAGGTTATGGAATAAACAGGTCCAATTTACATTGTATAAAAACAAATACGGCGTCTTTTCAGAACTATAGAACATTATAGCTTGTAATGACTAGTAGTTTCTTTAAAATTTCTTTGTTCACTACAGTTATTAAAAATAGTTTATTTATTCATTAAAATAGACTTGCGACGGTCTGCGATCTGCGATGCTGTTTGATGGAAAGCAACTTTTCAAATTCAAATTCTTTATTTGTTGGATTTATGTACATAAAAGTGCTAACATTTTTAAAAGAAGAATAGATCCTACCAACAGGTGTGCAAATACTTAAATGCCGTGAAGAGGCCGCGGCGTTAGAATTCGAAGAATTCCGAGCAGTTTGTATGTAGAAAATCATCCGTTACAATATAAACTAGCTGATCCCCGCGGTTTCACCCGCGTAAAATTAAAAAAAAAGCTTTAATTTTGGAACTATTATATAGCCTATGTTCACCAGAAATAACGTAGTTTTCTAATGGTGAAAGAATTTTTCAAATCGGTCCAGTAGTTTCGGAGCCTTTTCCAATCAAACAAACAAACAAATATTTCCTCTTTATAATATTAGTATAGAAGTATAGATGTACAGTGTAAGACATCAAAAACCATCATTGCTTTAACACGGCTATAAATACTGTAGTTTCGATATAGCTACAAAAATAGTACTTACAGGAAGGTAGGTACTAAAATGGGTACCTTACTCCTGGCGCGGTAATTTGTAGGAGCATAAAATCCGCCACGTAGGTACCTATATCAACGTGTTTCGCTTTTCCTCATTTCAATTCCAGGTTTGGTTTATTAACTACGTTATATAGGGTCTGTAGAAACGTAGCTACATATGACTGTTTTAGGACAGACTTTTTTAAATTACAGCGGACCTCCGGTAATTTTCGACTCCGACAAACATTATGCAGGGCAGTGTCGGACTATCGAATTTGTCGGATTATAGAGCACTGCCTAAGACCCCCTATAGTCCGGAATTTTTTACAAAAGAGTACCTTGTAATCCGACAAATTACATATCCAATGATAAGATTCTAAATATTATTGTACATATTGTACATATGTACCTACATACATAGTATGAAACTACTCTCCAATTACCTAAACTGAATGCTTGTAGGAGCCTTTCGACCCGTAATGATTTAAGTAATTTAATTTAGTTAATTATTTTAAACTTAGGCATAAATAGGTACCTACTTTCTTTAGCCGCAGAACTTTTTTTACTAGTTATCGATTTACTTTGTACCTACTGCTATTTCACCTGATGGAAAAAGATGACGACTATGAAGCGTGCTTGCCTTAAAAGACCCTAATAGCTCTTGTCTTGAAAATCTCCCAAGTTCTCAGTCTAAATCATGTTTATTTGTAAGCTAGTCCTACATAAATTCTAATGGCCCGTTGTGCCGACAACAAATCGTGGTGATTACCGAATTCACGGAACGCTTGGAATTATTCTAACAATACGACCATTGAAATTCAGATTTCAGACTCGCTCGTTATTTGTAAGCGGTTTGTGTAGGTACCTAATGTCGTTTATAATATCCGTAAATATAATCTCTAACTTAGTATTGTATGGAAGAACTAGCAAACGCCAGCGACTTCGTCCGCGTGAAAGATAAATTTTCCCCGTTTTTTTTCACATTTTCCATTATATCTTCGCTCCTAATAGTTGCAGCGTGATGTTATATACCCTATAGCCTTCCTCGA
>DWOF01000413.1:0-10355 GCA_018250795.1 Clito sp. Burns02 | reverse complement strand
CCCATGAAGGGATCTCTTCCAGCGGACCCGGGGGAGGAGCAGTGAAAGATAGGGCAAACTCGTGCGTACAAACACATAAACATGAAAATTACTATACATATTTATACTATACTATACATACACTACATTTCTGTATGTACCTCTTAGGTACATCCTTTGTTTATTTATTTCAGTAAAGTGTAAAAGTGAATGAGTTTTTGATTTTAATGCAGGCAGTCACCGCCGCCGCCGTCGCCGCGCCGAGCGCCGCCCGCGCCCTAGTGAGCCGCGCTGAATACAACCTACAACTACAATCGTTCACAACATTCCTACAAATTATATTTTTTTTGTACAAATACATATTTAAAGCTTGAGCGAAGTATAGAAGTGACTTGACTGAACTATAAGTGTCATGAAGGGCACATTTTTTGTGTTTCTTATAGATAACATTTTCAAGTTTGTGGTTAAATAAACTTGAAGTAGATATAAAACAGCGTTAGTAAATGATAAAGGGAAAGTGCAATATAAAATCAATTCGAAGTTTGGAAGGTGCTCTGGGAAATCACCCCTTGACACCAAACGGAGCTCAATCCGATAAACGATTTTTAATTCGATCAGATTTTATTTTCAAGGACTGAGCTGTAAGTAGGCACTTTTTGCTTTTAATGCTTGTAATTTACTTATTCTTATGCTTCAATTATATAATGATTTTCAAACTCTTTTAATACTACAATTGCCGTAACTGGCATGAATCGAACCTACCGTTTGATGTACGAGTAGACAATACTGTAACGACAATTTATAACTTTTCTAATAGATAAACTGGTCCAACTTAGATAGATTTAAAATGTTACTGTATTATTCTGAACTTAACAAACTTTAACGCATTGAATGTGGCCTCACGACAAGGCCTCGCAAAAGGATATTTCAATACGTTGAATTGTCACAGATAGGACATAATATATTTTTCCATTATAAAATTATAATATTCGATCCATTTCACCTATAAATTGATATTCATAACGTTAGAAGAATATTTGAGATATTATGTAAATTTATGGAGCAATATTTTCGCTAAATAAGCTTCTATATGTAGCTATTGAGAGCTTTACAGTCCGATTATAAAAATACAAATAGCCTGTTATTTTAATTGCAAATGTTTATGCTGGTTAAACACAAATCTTTTGTGTACCTGCCATGTAGATATCCAGTTTAACGTGTAGAATAATAAATAAATTTAATACACTAGGGTACCTGCATTTTTGCATGCAAATTATAAGTAAGTACTGTAAAACAAAAAATCAGGGTTATGTAAAATTATAGTTATTTAATTTCAATAAACATTAGATTCACTATATGGAGTTTTATTATACCTAGAGTGGACGGACGAGGAAAACCAAATAAAAACCCAATTAAATGTATATCACAGATTTATACAGACTTTTAAAATATCAACTAATTACAAATTGGAAACACTTAAAAATAAAAAATACAGTGTTGCACGTTGCACCCAGTAGGTAGGAACTAGAACTTATATGAGTCCCTAAATTAACACGACTGGATCAAATCGAAGGCAAAATAATCAATTCAGATTTAGGTACATTTGTGGCATAACTGGTTTTACACCGAAATGAACTTTTTAGTGGTAATTAAGTTCTTACAGTAACCATGTTTAGTTCATAAAATAACCTGTAGCAGTACTAATTTACATGTCTTTAAAACTAGGATGTACCCCAATCATACACAAAAGAATTTACTTTAAAAGCATATAGGTACTTGAACACATTACATGACATTCTATCCACTAAGAATGTACCTATCTTCCTTATTTAGAGCAATCAATTGTGCAATCCACCTTATGAGAAATATGTACTTACATTCGCATATAACATAAAAAAATAACGTTCCGTTTGAGATCTTAGGTATATAACACAAGTGAATTGATTTTCCTGAGAACTAAGAAAGAAAAGATAGAAAATACAAGACTTACAAGAGATCTAGGAACTAAGATAGACATCTTCATTGATGAGTACTGGCAACAATTCTCCGTTTCAATAAGAATTAGAATTGCAGGTACATACTTCACCGACCAAACTACATACTTTCTACGACTTATTTTATTGCAATAGTTCGAATATACCTAACGAATATGGGTCACCTAATATAGGTGCCAACGAACTCATTTAATAATTATATCCAATGCATTCTTGCATTAGAAATATGTATTACAACTTGAAATTTTATTTATGAGTCACTACCTCTTGCGACACAAACGGTACCTAATAAGTAGATTAACCTACCTAACACCTACCTCTATACATAAACCAATTAACATCACTTTGACATTAAGCATAATTATGTACATTGTTAAAGTCCTTGCAAACAATAGCCGTTTATATCATACCTATTCGGTTTAAACTCAATTTTAAAAATATGCACACAAAAAGGAATTATTGACATTAAGCAATAGTACTCCGTAGTCGCTTGTTAACTATTTCACTATTTACTATTACATAAAATTTGTTAGATTTTGTCTTGTGTCCAACAAATTGCCGAAAAGTCTGTTAGTCTCTTAATCTAATTAATCTCAGTCTCTAACATCTTGACGTTTATTCAATTATTATTTTGCTTGAAGACGCCTTAACATATTGTGATAATAAATCTATCATTATTAACACACTTATATTTTATTATCGCTTCTAATTATGTCCAGTTTGTGTATCAGTCCTCCCTTTGTCAACACCTGTAATAAACATCAAAATAATTCATGTAAACTGTAGAATTTAAATAATCCGTATGGTATGGAGACTGGAGAGAAATTAAGTAGGTACTTACGTAGTCCGGACCTATATATTCTTGATTTAATTTTTGTTTATCCATTAATTTCTTAATTATTTAATAAATATTTTGCTCCAATTCTAAATTTTTTTTCTTATATTGGCATTGTTCTAGTATACGTTTCCAAGAATGGAAACCATGATATTTAGACAATGGATAAAATTTATTTCATGGCGCTTCCGACGCCTAAGTAACCTTTTACTAAATAAAAACCTTTTACTAAGTAAAACTTCAGTTTTTTACTGATCTTCTGATAATAAATTACTTTAATACAAAAGCACCAATGCTCAATATTTGCACATTTTAGTTTTGTTCTAATATTGATGGAATAGATTTGACTTTCATCTTCCTATGACTTATTGGCACTAGAAATGATACTTTGTAGGCGTTCGCTCATTTGTTTTCGCGCATCGTTGCTTATATCAAAAAATGTGTTAGATGGTGTTTGCAATAAATTGCTAAAAAGTTTGTTACTCTCTTCTTCTAGTAAATTACTTTCACTCTCCAACTTGGTAATGGCATCCTTCTGCAAAGGAACAGGTTTAGTTTATTAGCTATGTGTATTTTCTGTATTTCCAATAGGCAAAAGTGATATTTAAATTAATATATCTTACGCCTGGTGTGTTCACCTTTTCTTCTTCCTTAACTTTACTTGAAGACGCCTTAACACAACTTGTAGTTAACAGGTCATTATTACCATCTCTTTTATTAATGCGTCCAATTATCTCCAGTTTGTGTACCAGTCCTTGCTTCGTTAACATCTGTAATAAATAGACATTAAAATAACAAGTAATAATGTTGTTTATTTCAGTGCAGATAATCATACATTATTATATTAACATTTTAACAAAGCAATTTAGTACTTACGTAGTCCGGGCCTAAATCTTGTGGCATTAACTTCTTTTTATTTGTTAAGTTTTTAATTTCCGTTATAGACCATTTTAACTCCAAATTTTTAGGTACATAAATTTTTCGAGAGAGTACTCTGAAAATAAAAGAAATAAAGGTTATAGTTATAAAGCGCAATTAAATAAAATAGCATGTAAAAATATGAACTATCTTACGCCTTATCCGATTCTAAATTAAAATACTTACTGATTAATTTTTTCTAAAGCTTCTTCTTCCGGGTAAAACTCGGTGAATTTAAATCCCGGAAATTCGAAACTCAAATATTTGCTTGCATTTTGTCTTCCAGAAATCCAACCCATATTTTCAATGTTACAAACAAGTCCCACATCGCTCCATAGACTTTGATTATCTTCAATATTATAATTGTCTTCATCGTCAGAAATAACATACACTTCAGCGCTAGGTTCAATACATTCAGCATTATTAGCAAGAAAATTTTCAATATCCATGTTCATCTCAACTTCTGCCATATTTAGGGTATCATTACTGCTACTCGAACTGGACATACAAAAGAGTTTGTTTTCAAAAGATCTCTGATTTATTTCTTCAGGTTTTAAAATGAACATGCCAGTTTCATTTTTTTTAGGAGCCATTTTTTCGTGCTCACTGTTCGATTCAGAGCAATTGTTTCTAATTTTAATCTGTGGTGCTATTTCTGCAATTGGCTTATTAGAGGAAACCGTTGTACTCTCTTTGGTTTTAGAATCTTGCATACCATGTTTCCTTGATTGCAATGTAATAGTAGGATTGTTACCTAGAAGAGGCGTAAACGGCTTCGCTTCTAAATATGACGAAATGGATCTATTTAGAACAAACGGCGAAATTTGGTTTTGGGTTGAATGCGACACTGGTTTTAGGTGACCCGACGATGTAAGATGATAAAAATTATTTGTTTTTCTTATTCTTATAGGCTTCGGCGAAGTCTTAACAACTTTTGGTTGAGGACTTTTACGATGCAGCATTGCACTGTCATCAGTACAACTTGCAGATTCCATATTCGTATTTTCATGTACAGAATCCACCAACACTTCTTCATTGTCTAAATTAATTTTCTCCATAAAAGACAAAGGATTATCAATAACTCTAAAGTTGTCGATTTTGTTGGTTGTAATCCATACTCCTCTTGTTCTCGTTTGTCCATAGTAAATTGGAGTTTTCATTGTTTCTATACCTAAAGGTTCGTTTTTTTCATAGGGTCCTATAAATACACAGTATTCGTTCGCGTTTGGTATTGCGTATATTCCAAACTGAGGATCACCATTTCCATCTAGGCGTTTTTGTGACGATAATCTTACTGTTTTATCTGAGGCACGAGCAACATTAATTGCTTTTATTATACTTTCATATTTAACAAAAAATCCTCTATTATAAAACTGAATTTCACTAAAATCATTTTCCAACGTCATTACAAACCACTTTGATTGCTCTGAATTGTTTTCTACGCCAAGTAACGTTGATCTACCGGTATTTGACGTTCCAGATGAATTTTTAGAATCAATGGGATTTTGTGTAGATATATTATCGACGGCATCTGTTACTGATGTGCTAGCAATGGAAATTTCAAATGAACTGTTAGAATCAGAGAGACTTTTTGTGGATAAACTCTCCACAGCTTTAGACATTTCTTTGGACTTATTTGCGTCTCTTCTAATCTCAGACATTTTTTTAAGAGATCCAAAGAATTCCCAACAAAAGTTTAATCCACGTAATATACATAAACTGTCAGTCCCATCTGATTTATTTTCAATTAAGTTTTTTACACTTGGTGGATATTTGTCAACATCAACGATATCCTTTATATTAATACAGTTCTTAAATATAGTATTGTTACAGTCTACAGCCATAAATATACGAAATGGTTTGTTGGCGGTCACCAAAAAATAATTTTTGCGCTCACTATATCTTTCTAGTATAAAATCCCATGGATATAGAGCAATTTTCCCAGCCTTTGGCGGATCTAAGGATTTTTTGTAAAATCCTTCACTAAATCGCTGCCTGTAGTTTTTCAAAATGGGTTCCAACCAAGATTTTAGTTTATTAGGATAATTAATATTATCAGGCACAGCAATGACATCATTTGTTAGTGGTTTGGTGGTATCAGGAGACTCGTTAGGAGTTGTACAACTAATTTTATTTTCTTGTGTCGATTTTAAATCAGTAACGCATAAATCTTCTGAATCTTTTTTGGCTTTCTTGTTATCAGTGACATCTTCCGTATTTAAAATACATTGCATTCTTTTGCGTATTCCGGTATCATTTTCTTCCATTTCTCGAATTCTTTTATTAACATTCAAGTAGTGATTATTGTGATACTTTCGTCTTTTGTATGCCCTTAATCTAGCACACGTTTCGAGGTAATCACAATTTTCAGAAAGAGGATAATTTGCATTAGTATAAATTTTTTTTCCATCCTTATCCACAGATTCTTGGCGAGTTCGAGGCCTCAGTATACTTTGTAAAGATGATTTATCAATACTAAGACTTGATTCTTGTTTCTGACTTTCTAGTAATTTATTCTGACTGCTATTATCGTCTAAAGCTTTGGTTGTCTCAGAAAACACATCTAATGATCTTTCTTTAAATTTGCCCTTACAAAAGCACTTATATAAATTATGAACCATACACCATGGCTCAATGTTTGCACAGTTTAATTTTGTTTCGAATACCGACAGAATTCTTTTGGTTTTTGTATTTGATTTAAGACACATACTACTATAAAAGTCAGCATATTTTTTCGGAGCTTTCCAATTTCTCCTTTGAGATTTTAACACAATGCTTTTTTCGCCTGATAATATAACAGTTTGGTGAAACTTTTGTTCCTCTTTAGATAATTTTAGATTATTTCCCTTATACACCAAACTTGTTATATGGTCGTCATCAAATATATCACGATAATTATATTTAGAAAAGTCACATTTACATTCAAACATACATTCCATGCGACCACAATGTTTTTTTAAACGAAAAGACGACGCTAAGGAATCACAAATACAACCCAAGCTGCAGAAAGATTTACGACAATTTTCAATATTATTTTTCTCTTCGGCATCTGATATTCTGATTATTGTCACACCAAGCATGTTTAACTCCCCACCTTTCCTTAATTTATCCTTCGAATAACAATTGGAACTATCACACCTCGGAGGTTCTATGCCAGTATATAAATTATTTTCCAATAATGTAATCTCTACTGAAGTTATCATTTCATCCAACATATTTCGAATTTCTTGTTTTGTTTCATTCTCTTGAATTTCAGTACTCGGGGACGTCAGCGTTTCGAATTTAGATTGTTGAAAATAATGGTTATCATTACTACGTCTCATCAAAAGGCGAGATTTTTCATTTTTATATTTCAAGTTAAAGGTGACACAGGTCTCTTTATTTAACTGAACAGCACGTCCATTATCTTCTTTTCCTAAAGTAGAAACCGCAAACTCTGCCCATTTATCAGATATAAGACCATTTTCATCTCGCAAGGTATTTAAATAATTTGTAATTGATGATTCCAAAGGTTTTCCATATTCAGGAATTACATCCAATCCAGGATTTGGTAGTTGTGCTAATTCGACGTTACCAAAATTATATTTTTGATATGATATATCAAGATATTTCTTCTTTGAAAGTGGGCCGGGTTTAAATTTTATGCTTGAAGAGTTTCTTAATAAACTTTTTACTGCGGAAGAATTAGATTTTCTTAAGTCACTACTATTTGAAAAAGGTCTACGTGCTCCTAAATCGTACCTACAAATGAATTTGTATTTTCCTCCTCTACTGCCATTTACTTGAATACATTTGCCATTCCATAAAACGTACTGTGATGCATGTGTGTGGTCATTAGGATTTACATTTATAAGCATTTGCCACGCCACTCTTGATATAGGCGTGTCACTTTTTAAGATGTTCGTAGCCAATGTTCTTGTTTTCTCATCTTTAGATGAACCACCTCTTATTTTGCGAAATAAGATGTTTTGCTGTTTTTCCAGGTCATCTTCTAAGGTACTATAAATGTCGTTTTCGAACAAGTTTCTAATATCTCTCACTGTCCTCACCCTGACCCTTATTTTTTTCTTTGGAACAAAGTATTTATCAGTCTTTGGAGAAAAATCACACGTTAAATTGTCGATTGTAGTTATTGATATAGGTTTCGCTGATTCAACATGTAATAGTTCATAAAGATTATTTTTTAACACATTATGAGTCCAAATTTCTGACACGAATACCTTATCATTTGCCATCTCTTCTACACTATTTCACTGAAACAAAAAGAAAAAGTGTGATTCTTATACACATCTCCTTAGTAAGTCTCTGTACAGTAGGTAATTAATTCTTTTTGTAGGTAAAAACATATAATATTCACATACATATGTAGGAAATTTAGTAGATAACATAAAATTTATTCGACATTCGACCGTATTTTTATTGAAAATCTAAGGAAAAAAATAAGTATGAGCAAAAAGCTGATAAAAGGATAATCAACCTTTTAGATACGTTAGGTACGTACGTTGGGCTTCTTAAGGTGGGCAAAAAGCATTGATCTCACGTGATCAACACGCTCAGATTAATTATACATATACCTACCTAACAAACTATCTGCATATTGTCGATTTGAAAATATGGATAGTGTTCATACATTTTTATACTGTAGGTACATAGCGCGCATAGTCCGGCGTGTGGTGCGACTCAAGCGATTAAAAATGTTAAGATGAATCGGGAGATGATCATACTCAGATGTTTCCGATCGCTAGTGCCAAACTCAAACATGCGCGTCCTCGGGCTTCGGAGGGGGACCTTAAGCGATCGTCCCTAGTTGTTATCAATAGATAAGTTGTTTAACCTTGTCGGAAGCCTTAAAGACGGTTTTAAACCATGTCCAGAAATCCTCGTTGGAACTGCGTGGTGGAGTATGCTCCATGCCCCCCTTGTGGGGACACACCCGTGCCGAACAGTGGGACGTAAAATAGGTTTACACCATACTGTACACACTGTACGTTATTTGAATACTGTTATAGTTCATGTAGGTACGGTGAGATGACGTTCTACTAAATCCGTTTTTCCGTCCATGGACAATTAGACAACAATCTGTTGTATATCTGTTGTACTTGTTGAGGAGCCCATCCCCATATTAGATTTTTATACGTATGGGTTTTTATTTTAAAAGTGAGTAAAATCCAGATAGGGGTATGCCATTGCAGTGAAGACAAATTCTAGGAAAGAAATAATCTGCATCTAAATAAAAACTGCATCACTAGAAGACACGATGCCACGACGAAATCTGCAACTCATAAACTCATCTCATTTGACAGCTCCGCCATCTTGTAGCGATAGCAAGTCAGTGTTACCAAGGAAACTGCAATTGTCGTATCTGTGCAGCATTGCCAGGGTAAAAAAAATATTATTATTGGCTTATGTAGTTCATTCAGTCCTCACGGAACACAAGGATTTTTATTATCTATGAAACATTTTTCTATACTGTTCAACATTTTAATCAGTAAGATAGCAGTAGAAGTTTTATAACATACATAACCTAAATTTCTAGTCTATGACAAGGTTATACCTCCTACCTTAGAATACTAGCAACATTCCATACATCAAATTCTTTTCATTCTATAAAGCTTGATTAATGATTATGTGCTAAAGACTTTACCTACAATTCATACTTTTCCTACTCTACATATCAACGTTCCCCCCCCTTTCCTCCCTCCTTTGACTTCACATATACATACTTAGTGTTTACGGCATCTACAGCTCCAAAAACAATACACGAAAATTCATTAGAGTTCTCACTTCACGCCAGGTTATGAGTAGCGTACCTAATAGCTAATATGTAGCTAAAACTAAAAAAAGGTACATTATATCATCTTATCACACTTTAAATAAGTTTACGAAAGTTAATTAATAAATTTAAAAACGCCTAATAACCAATTATTCATACCTTTTATTTCTTTGTAATAGTACGTAGACAGGTAAGTAACTATGTAGTTAATTAGATACACAAAAGTTTACAGCAGGGAATATTATCTACCAAAGTATTATTTTAGTTATAAAAAATAAATAATAGTCCTTTATGTATCTACATCAAACCCGGCGAACAAAGTACAATTTAATGCTTGTATTATTTATCTATGTTCATGTGTATTATAACAAGACGTTATCGCTACATTTCAGTAAATAATCGACAAATGTTCGTTAATTTTTGACAAAACATTTCACCTAACAATCCACAGTTTAAAATAAAATGAACTGTATGAACATATCACGTGGTATTTTACCAAATCAAAATGGCCGACCTCACTTGTATTTTTTTAGGAATTCAATCTTTTTTAATCACCTGAAAACTTTGAAGATAGTATGTTTTATCATAAATTGAGAGTTTAATTTAAGCATATCTTGTGTGAAATTAACGTATTTACGATTTGTTTACGTAGAATAAATGAAATTCAATTGAATACGTACCTACGTTTGCACAGGCGTGTAAGTAGGTTATATCCACAGACTGCTTATTGCTTTAATCATAGACACAGATAAGGTCTACAGACTTGGAATAAGATTTTTTATTTTATTTTACAATTTGTACACGGAAATGGTTACGAGTTGTAGTTAAAGTTACTTTGATCAAATGACAATAGATT
>DWOF01000412.1:0-10361 GCA_018250795.1 Clito sp. Burns02 | reverse complement strand
GCCACAAAACAGGTATTAGGGTTTCGGAAATTTTTGAAGTTTGTCGGTACAATTTAACTACGAGAATTCTCTTACATCTACGAGTACATGAATATTATATTTACCATAAAATTTATTAGAGAACAAGATTTCTTTTATTTAATTTCACTACAAATTAATTTCTATCTGCCTTGCAGCAGTATGTTCTATGATTAAGACTTAAATCGGTATCGTTATCAAAATATAAAATCGATTCACCAGAAAATATTACTTAATCCAACTTTCATCCAATACTTATCACCTTTCCCGGCGAATTAATATACACCATAATACGTAAACGATTTGGTACATTAACCCATACGTACGTTTAGCGGTCCATGTGAACGTAATCGCGAGTAAAAGCCAGGGCGATATAAAGATACCTCTTTACGGTCGTCTTGCGAGCAAGAACGTAAGATAATACGGTTTGCTTTAAGCACACCCAATTAGCCCTCGATTATGTCTGCACTTACCCCGAGGTAAGCGGTGAATGTATTAAGAATTACAATCTTCTTGATTATCGGCACGAGAATGTTTAAGGATTTTTATTAATAAAATCTTACTATGAATATAAGTAAAATAACTCTTACGTACCCGAGTTCAGTACTTAAATAGTTAAGACTGCTGATGACACTGTATGTTACAAATGAATTTTTTTTAGAAATCTTTACGATAAACTTTGCCCTTGCAGTTTAAAATAAAGTTTAAAATCCTCTACGTAAAGTCTTGCGTCTACGGCTCAGTCTACGAGAAGTCTACGAAGGTCTACGAACAGCGGCCCACATTACTTTGGCTTTTGGTTTCATTAAACCGACCGCTATGTTCTAGTAGCTACGTACGTACCTACTCAAAGCAATTCAACGCATACGGTAGATAAATACTGCAACTACATGTAACTACTGCTTTTATTTTTTTAGAATAAAAATATGGATTTTAGTGAATTGAATAATAAAACATGCTTTTATTTGACAATCAAAAGCGCTTTCCATTAGTTAAAATTGCAGTCAACAAAAAATATATAAAGGCTACCTAAATTGTTTGTAATAGAGTCAATTGTTGAAAAAGTGATAGCTGTTGAAAAATAGCCTTTGTAAATTTTATAACCATTAATTGGTTACTATAGAATCAAATATAATCGCAAAACATCTAAAACCGGTTATTACAAGTAATAAATCCGGTATCTAGTACTTAAGGTACCTATTATGTACAAATAGCGTCGACCATTAGGGCGGCGATCCTTTTAGCAAACATGCGGTCAACCTCTAGGTTGTTCACCCTGCCTAGACGTAGGTATCTGCAAAAAGACAATTCAGTGTCTCCCAATGATATTACTGAATTAATTTTATTTAAATAGTTTTAGTGTTTTCTGTCATATCTTATTCTCTGTTGATCACTCTAGTATCGAAATATCAGGTATATTTTGTATAGTATTCAAAATAAAGGAGCTATAAAACATTTTATATCAAGAACATGTACCACGAATTCCTGGAAAGGCTACAAACTAAGTACGCCGTGCCTGATTAAACTTTCAATTATTTCCCTCTAGTAAAACCAGGTTGCTTACTTAATCCTGCCTTCGAGCTACCTTTAGTCTGCGTATCGTCTTTCAGCGGAAAATATACTGTACATAATTATTAAAATGGAAATATGACTCCATTATAAACTCTATTGCTATTGCTTATACGAGTATATACTCGTGATCGGTCAGATGTTTGGAGTCATCAAAGGGTGGCGGCTATAGTTATCAATTTTAAAACTGTAAAATAAAGTAAGTTTAAATCGAATTGATACTATTATAGATTCCACAGTTCCACACGTTGTATTATAAACATGGAGCGTTAAGAGGGAATTAATGTAGCGGTCGGACGGAGCGCGGTGTAATCCCCGGCCAAGATTCCTGAAAGCCGCACGATCTAAGTAAGCCGAACATGTGAAACTTCTAACTAATTTATAGATTATACTTTGCCCGTGATGTTATTGGGAATTGTTCCCGATATAGACTTTTACTGAACCATTTTTATCAGTCTCAAAAGACACCCTTAACGGTTTTAAAAATAACAATGCCTGCCATAGTATTAAAGTAAAGAAGACATGAAGAATACTCGATAGTGAAATTCCTAGACTAAGTTTTAATAAAAGCTCGTCTAAAGCAAATGAAAATATAACTTTATCGAAGAAACTTTATGTGAAGTTAAAGACATATGTTTAGTAACTGTCCTACCAAATACCCTTAATGAGAAGCGTTTCAAGTTAACACAGGACTGAGATTAGTCTTGGGTACTGTAATCCCACACCGAGGCTTCGTAAAGCCCAGTCTCAGACTAACTTGTAATGTTAGATACTTTTAACATAAATAATACCTATACATCTATACAATTTTCTTCAGACTTATAAATGATGTTTGCGTAAGATATTATAATTTTGCTCTATATAAAATACTCAGAATTCTGAACCGCTGATTTCATTAATTCTGTAAGGAGATGGAATATTTCTTTCAAATTAATGGAGCGTTATTAATAACG
This sequence comes from Clito sp. Burns02, assembly GCA_018250795.1. NCBI lineage: Eukaryota > Metazoa > Arthropoda > Insecta > Lepidoptera > Hesperiidae > Clito > Clito sp. Burns02. Next base: position 7,821 of record DWOF01000412.1, on the reverse strand, counting down.
AATTTTACTAAGAAAGAGTTTATTTAAAGCTAAATCTATCACAAAAGGAATATTTTTATAAAGTTAAACATGTGCCACAAATGAAAACGGTGGATCAAGAACACTTAGTGAAGTTTGCGCAACTTGAGTTTTCTTCGAAGATTTTATTTAATAGTTTACTCAAAGATAATTCTGTTACCTTCTTTGAAATTAGTTTTGAAGTTATACAGGGAGAACTGAATACCGCGTGCAAATTGTGAACCTCTAAAGTTCATTATAAATGCATGGTAACTTCTACTGTGTGTGTATTCATCGTGTGTACGTAGTTTCATACGTAACTTCACAGCTTAACACCCATTATGAATTTATTGTTTTGAAAATAGAGGGTTTGCTCTTTAGAGTAAAGTTATACTGTGTGCTGCGAAGGCATAAGTCTTAAACTAAATTAAGCTGGTATTTTCTTCTCAAAATTCTATTTAATGTAAGTTTCTTCACTCAATACAAATACAAACCTCTATAAAAGAAAAGGAAAATAAGGAATGTTTTAATCCCAAAGTTTTATATCTTAACTCGAAGTTACGCATTCCAAGAAGGAAACCTCAAAATTAAATGATGTTTTGTTCTCGAGCCGGTCAAATGTAAACAAGCAATTTTATTTTCATTCTTACCGGAAAGAATTGTTTCGAAATCTTTCCTAATTGGACTCTTGCTCATTACGCTTCCGCCGAATTTCAGAGAGTAACACCAAGAGGTAGACAGTTGATGTTACAAACTGTTTCAGCAAGAAAGATTTTAATTTAAAAATGCCTGCTTTTAATTAAACAGCTTTAGAATTTATTGCGTTTAAGCGCATGGCGACATTACGATATCAACTTTTAAAAATTTTTGTTTTAGTTATTTTAAGTACTTATTTTATTCATCCATTTCGATGTACTTAATGTATTCAGAAATTACAATCTCAAATATATAGAATTAATTTAGGTAAAAATTATTTCTTTTATTAATAAGTAATTCATAAAATACACAAACACTGATTTACTTTGCTCGAAGATGCTCGTGAGTAATTAACGAACTTTGTAAGTGACGGCTAAGCTTCCTGAAAGTTTATTCATTAATTACCAACTTGTTGGAAGCTAACAGGTATATGAAATGGAAATTATAAAGACATAAAAAAATTATACGTCTAGTCGTCTATGTTGAAAATATTGTAAACGATACTTTACTATAGCGCAACAATAAGTAGTTAAATAGCGTTTAATAACTTATAGTACTTACATAAAAAAACGGTGTGTGTTAAAAATTTACTTTGGAAAAAATATTTTTTCTCGGCAACAGAATCCCCAACTGATGCGATCTCCTCACCGGTAACCACCGGGGTACTTAAGCCGCGAAGTGCCGCGATTTGTTTAAGAACGTGAAATAGCCCTTATGCTGTTACACAACAAACCGAGGGTGACTTCAAAAGGTGCGCAGTCACCTTCCATAACTGTCATACACTTTCCGTAATACCTGTTGGGGTTGGTCGTTTTGTATGTGGTACCTAAAGTTTACATAAATTCCATATAAAAAAATCTGTAGTCACTGAACAAAACATCTATAAAATAAGTATAATAAGAATTAAGACACTATTAAAACAATACAAGTAGATACTTGGAGAAAAAATTGAATTTCTTGCAGAATTAAGAAGCACCTTAGACATATTTTTTTCTTTCTCCTGTCTTTCAATGTCTTGTAAATATTTTATTAACATAAATAGAAACATACAAAACATTGTAACCTTAGGATGAGAAATAAGGTCGCTGGTACATGGGAGTTTAATATTGAAGGAGGGCAGGTCGCATTGTATCTCTTGTCTGGACTCGAGTAAGGTTGTAAAACATAAATAAACAAGTAGCCTGACACTCGTATAGCCGCTTCTTTGTTTCATCTGAAATTGTTCATTTTAAAATTGCGATATACAACAAACACACCATAGGAATTTAAGTTAGGTACCTACTTTCATTGGGAATTTACCTACGTTAAGTGGATGAAGCTCAATTATCTTTCAATATAAACTACCTATATCATTTCATTCATCATGCTTTTATTCTCGTACTTTCCAAGAGGGATTGAAAAGTAAGAAAGACGTTACAAGGGAAAAAATCTTCCATATTTAATTCCTATACTTATATACCAACTCATACTTAATTACAATACAAAATTGAGTATGGCGTATGTGATAATTAATATCCTAGTAGCCTACAATCTGAACCCCTGTTACCAGGTTCGTTTTCATTAACACATACGCGGAGTAACAAATTATTTTGGTTTATTTAGGTGAGGAAGTTGCGGATACGAGTTCCAGTTCCAGTATTAATGAGGTACTGCCCTCTGTTCGCAACTTGCTCGTACAATGCGGCCACTATGAAATTACAAATGGGAGACAGAAATTTGTGAAGCCACAATTAAATACGTTTTCTGTACTGTGCCTCCGATTTAATACGTTAGGTTAGGTTCTAGGTTGAAATTATCATGTTATTTTGTCGTCGACTACCTTTGTTCGGTTATTTCTCAAATGTTGAAGCAATGATTTTTAAGCAGATGCTATAAACGAGATGAAATATTTTTAATGGCAAAATTACTGATGATGGATATCATTAAAAGTTAGATATTAATAATTATGTTGTTTAATAAAAGATTCTCCGGCTAACTAATATTTTATTTGCAATATCACGTAAGTTTCGCAGCGGCAAGGAATGGCGCTGGAATCTCTCGAAGTTGCCTGCAAACTCCTCCGAGGAACTAGTCAGAAAATTAATCTTATCTCAATTTTCCCGCGTTTTCCTTCTCGTGTGTGTTTAATTGTGTAAGTTTTAATTACATGCAAACCAAATGCTCCGTGCCGAGTGGACCATCTATCTTAACATCACTTGAATATTTTTTTCATAGATACAGCTTAACCAATTGGTTTCGGCCGCTTCCCCTCATGTTCCCCCCATGTTTGCATAAAAGTTTAAACATCGTCTAATGATGTATGAGTGGACATACCGTTTTTAATAAAAAGCTTTACACAATATGCCTTGTAAGGACAAACGTAATTTATGATACCTTTTATGACTTGTAGATTCATATCCTCAGTTTTATGAAAGCCCTTGCTTATCTCGTATATCTTCGAAGAAAATTTTAATGTTCTGTATCTCATTCTTGTTTTTTATTACCCCGCGTTTATAACGTAATATCGCTTGAGTCAGCGGTGACGGTGGTAAGTCGGGTGATATTGCTTTAGAACTTTTAGTACTATTCATTAAAAGTTTGACCGCAAACAAACATGAAATTAAAGTTATAATTTGTAGGTATATTTGTATCCTTCTATTTATTATAATTCGCAGGTTAATCTTTTGAAATATAATTTACAGTTCAGCGCAAAGTGCTTGTGATTGCTGAAGCGACAACGGCTTCTACTTTATTATGAATTAATTAAAGTTTCTCGACTGACAGAACTTTAACCTATTCGTGCCTACCTTTATTAAGAAAGTTCTATAAGTTTAACTATAATGTAATTAGTTGAAGTTTGAAAAAAAAAACAAGAGAGCTTTTGTTTAAGAATTCTTAATTCTGTTTAAGAATTAGAAATTTCGTGCACAAACAGACTTTGATAAAGTAAAGCAGAACTTTAGTTTCACATAATTTATGTAAAGTTGGTAGGTACGTTCTTTCACTGAAAGATCCAATCTATTTTCTCTCTTCAGACTACTAATATCACTTCAGTCAAGTGTTTGCTTGAATAATGCTACCGATTTTCGGCGCAAATACGCAACAAAAGGGCGAAATTATAAGTCGGATAAAGAGACGTCGATTTTGAATTAATTTTGAATAGCGATAGTACTCGTGGAGGCGCTGGCAGACGGAGATAAAAGGCTTGCGAGTGCCACGCCCCCTCACGCTAATCACTGCATTCACACAACTTCTCACCTTTTCGTCACGGCTGCCTGTCACCAGTCAAATTGTTAGGGTTAAAGCTGTCCCAAGCAAGCGGAACTTTAATTACTCGAATGATGACCCGTTTTACAAAATGGCTTCCGTGATTTCGTTTTTCAACTTCAACCCCCTCTTTGGATCCCCTTGGGGATGCAGAAATACGCACCGCTTTTAATCACTAGCTACCACAAGTTATTGTTGAAAAATACCTACTGAAAATCTTAGCTTGACTACTATAAATAGGTTTTGCTCTCTCTATTTTCCCTACCAAATTTTACTTTAGTAAAATGAAAAACACTGGCTCCGTCAAATCGCAGTAATACGAGTTCGTACGATTAACTCTTATTAAATAATAACGAAATCCGGAAGTTTATACCTATGTTTCGAGTAACACGCCTTATGATGTAGTCATTAAGTCAACTGAATTCAATTATACGAATAAATAATATATACTTACCCCACCATAATAGCCTCAATCTGTATAAATTGACTTAACGTTACAAAGTTAAAAGCCCCGCGGCTGGCTGGCAACGCGGCGCCGATTGCCTCCTTCACACGAGCCCCCTTCGGCACGATCAGCAATTTTCGACGATCACCGACTCTAACTTTAATTTATAGGCTTCGATACCGACTTGCAACCCTCTGCAACTCAAAAAATTATCTAGAAGAACAATAAAAAAAATGCAAAATCTTTTTTACGAAAATTATTAATTTTGCTTTTTTTCTCAAATGATTGCCTGATGAAATTATTGCCTGCTATGTGTTGCATAAAATTTTCCATAAATTCTGAAAAAACTCCTTAAATTTTACATCTACAATTTATAATTTCTTTCTGAAAACAAAACGAACAATACTAAAATGAGGCCTGCCAAATTTCGAAATATAAAACTTGATGGTTGCTTTAAATTGCCCCTTTCAGCACGAATAATAATTCCAACGACCGAAACTGTATTTTTATTATATGCACAATATGTAATTGACCAAATTACAGACCCATTTCCCTACTTTCATGGGAAAAAGTATAATAAAACGACCTGATTAATGATAAGAGTAAACGTAGGTTCAATATTTATAGCAAACCACAACCTGCAGTAAAATGATGTGGTTAAATAAAAGTGTTTGCGTACTATTTACAGCAAATATAAAAGCTTTAATATCTGATGGACTCCAGAGAGCGCGCTCTCGCTGAAATTAAATGTTTCGTCAATAGTGCTCCGGTTCAGGAAATAACTTCGTCTAGGACAGCGACCTGCTTTTAATCGAACCTTCCAATGGACTACTCATCAATATTCAGCTTTATTTTAGTAACGTGTTTAAATATGGATATCTAGGTTTTTAATTATTCGACGGTTGTCTGGAAAGGTTTGCTTTTAAGCGATAAGACCGCCTGTTCAAGATACTTATAATATTTTTTGTTATCTACTCGGTTTGTAGTCTACTCGGTTTAAAAAGTTGTAATTGTAGAAATTACGAGTATATCGCTTATTTTGAAAAATGTCAGAGAAAAATAATATTATTATGCATTTTAGTATATTTAGAAGGTAACGTAGTGCTTTATGGACAGAAAAGTAACGACACTAAAAATTACGGTTTTATTCAGTTGCCCCGTCGCCCTCCGCTCCAATGACCGGAAAGCTCGCGATAACTCGAAGCCTAAATGCCTCCAAATATTTACCTCACTATATTTTATACCAGCGATATAATAATTCACCCGGAATTTTTAAACCCTGCCTCAATTTTTACTTGTCATGAAAAAATAGAAATGTCGAAAAACGGGACCGGAATCGCACATTTATTCGTAAATTTTATCCCGAGATTGACATTGAAATCCCTGACGTCAAAATCCTTTCTAATGAAAATGCTTCCGAATCCCAATCTGAAAGACTAACATGCATTATTCTCCAAGGATTGGAGAGGTCGTGGAGGGCGGTAATTTGACGGGTGAGACGATAAAGGGTGTAAATCCTATTGCAAATGACAGGTCACGTGACCCCATCGAGATCGGGGATATGGGCAGTCACCCCGTTCATAGCCGGCAATCAATAATTTGCACCTGATAGCCCAAAAACTGATATAAAATTACATACAGCAGGCCATTAACCCATTTACTGATCTCCGGTGTTCAACTGACGTGTAACTTTATAACACTGGCGGCTGCCTTTTCATTTTCCCGCTTCATTAATCGGGAAATAACGAGAAAATGTTTGATGTTAATAATATGAGTTTTAATTTTTAAAACGACAGCATAAAGTGCAGTTACTGGGCTTTTTAAATTATATGTGTTAAATTCTGAGTTATAATCGGGAAAACTGAGGGTCTTTATTCGGTTTACGATAGATTAAAAGCTCTATAGGAAGTTAATATAAATATAATTAGTAAGTAGGGTTTAGGGAGTTAAACATTCTTTCGATTAATTTAGATTATCAAATCAAATGAAACCAACCCTTTTCCTTAGCCTCCAACGTTAGAATTAAAAGTAAATAAAATTTGTGTATCGTGTTGTGTACATAACCAGAGCTAAGCATTTGGCGAAATTAAACGACAGACATTTCATGGGGTAATAGTCGCGCATTCGTAATAAGGCAGCGGTGATTCCATTAATATTATTGAAAAATAGTCGTTAGTGTAAGTGGAATGGAGTTTCGGGGAGCGTGGTGTGTGTAGGGAGCGCAGTTTCGTTGGAACTCTTCGTATGAAGTTAATTGGATTTTTCCGTTTGCCACGCCGCCGCGTACGTGTGCGGTGTGAATAATAAGTGCCTTAATAGTGTTTAGAGCGCCCCGGCGCGCCAGCCGGCTCCTTATGTGACCTCATTCTAAGGATAATTTTTATTTAAAAATTTCGTTCGTGCCAGAGTTCAAGATATTTATCAATCTACATACTAATTCTATAGCTATAATTTTCAGTTCCATAAAATCAATTCTGTTAATAATAACCTGTCAGATTTTATGAAGCGTTTCGCGAATTTATAATTCGATGTTTAATTACACCGGCACGGAAGATGTATCTTCAAACGTTTGCATGGTAACGGCTTCAAAGCAAACTTTAACTATAATATAAATCTTTTGGCTGAAAATACCCACTTGCGAGCATTCACAGAGCGAGATAGGGGTTCGAAACTGATAATACTGAAGATAAACATAAAGTTCGGCTAAGGTTACAATTAATTACTCTTACTCAGGTGTACCAACATTGCCCACGCAAAATGTCAGCTCAAACTAATTTATATGCGTACCTACGTAATTTTGGCATAAGACTAATTACTTGTACTCGTACGTTTGTAAGTATATCAACTTATGTGATTTTAAACTATCGTGGTTAAACATTATATGTATTAGGTACCTACTCATATCTTACGGGTACTTATATCAACTTAGTTACTTTTACAAATAGGTACATAATCTTTATAAATTGACTTAACTATCTAATACTCGTAGATAGGACGTCTGATGAATTAGGTGTCACGCCTAGTTTATTTATTGGGGACACGTTTGGGCCCAAGACCAAGCCAGATTATAAAAAGTAAAAAAAATAATTAATGCGTCCCTAGCTGGTGATTTAACAACCTAGATCAGCCGGGGTTTTACTTTATTCGACAAAGTTTCGGAAACTCGACGTCTCAGGTCTGTACGAGTATTATAAGCGTTTCAGTGTGTCTCTGACCTAAATCTCCGAAAGGAAATAGATTCAAATTGTCACTACATGTTACCAACAGTGAATATCTCGAGAATATACTGTTTAGGACTTGTTGACATGTGGATGTACGGCCCCATTTCCCGCATGTGATTGTGTGACGCGCCTCATTCAGTAGCTGTTTCGACTATACACAAAAAGATATTGACTTCAATAATCTATACTAATATAATAAAGCTGAAGAGTTTGTTT
>DWOF01000411.1:0-10367 GCA_018250795.1 Clito sp. Burns02 | reverse complement strand
CATACATACATAGATACATACAAAAATACATACATACACACATACATACATACTTACATACATACATACATACATACATACATACATACGTAAACCTAAACATACAAAAATTGTAGATAAAAACTTACCAAGTTTTGCAAGAAAGCTAAATCTTCTTCAACTGAAAATGTGGATGTGCTTGAAACTTCAGTAGTGAATCTGGGTACCACAGTACGTCCTACATTCCTTGAAGTCGTGCTTAACCCTGCGTTGATCGGCGCGAATGTAGTAGATATACCAAAAGCTTCAGTAACCGAGTTGGTAGCCTGCGACTGAAACGTTGACAAGGTAGTTCTAGGTGTTGAAATCGGCAAAACCGGTAAGGGTCTCGTTGTGTATACGGGCCGTAAATTCACTGGTGATGTAGGATTCGATTCTATTGATGTTGATAATGGATTTGACGATATTCTTACGTTAGATGTGATACCTGATATTACAGGTAAGTTTAAACTTTGAGGATTTTGGCCTGTTGCTTGTAGTAATGACTGTAGAAGCTGGGTGTCTTCTTGTAGTTTTCTGATATCGTCATTTATTGATGTTGTTGTAGTTCGAGGAGTAGTAGTAGTTGTTGTTGTTGTTGTAGGTAGAGGAGTAGTAGCAGGCCTCAGTGTTGTATTCATTGTAACAGTTGAAGGACGCGTTGTGGCTATAGCAGCTGCTCTAATACTCTCTACTGACGGTAAATTGAGTTCTGCAGGATTTCGCCCAGTAGCTTGCAATAGAGCCATGAGTAATTTTGTGTCTTCCTCATATTGCCGTAGGTCATCCTCAATAGATCTAATCGTAGTTGTTTGTGTTCTTGCAGGAATCTGCAATCCATTAGTTTTTTGGCCAGTTCCTGATAAGAGAGCTTGTAGTAACTTCATGTCTTCGCCTAATTGATTTACTTGGTTACTGTTACTTTGCACTTTTAAATTCTTAGGGCTTCGCCCCACATCTTGTAACAAAGACTGTAATAGTTCAGTGTCCTGTTGATAGTTATTGACCACATTTGTTGTACTGGGTACAAAAGTTGTTGTTAAAAATGCTGTCGTTGGTATCTCTGATGTTGTTGGGAATGTAAATGGAGTCGTAGTTTGAACGTTATTTGTAAACGGAGCTTGGAATGTAGTCGTTTGAACTGTTGTTGTACTAGGAATTGTTGTTGTTACAAGTGGAGTTGTTGTTATAACTTGGGTTGTTGTTGGTGGAACTGTTGTAGTTGGAACTGGCGTCGTTGTTGTTGGAATAGGCGTTGTTGTTGTTGGAATAGACGTTGTAGTGGGTACTTGAGTAGATGTAGTTTCTGTTGTCGGAGGAAGCGTTGTAGCTCTCGCAGTTGTAGTAGAAGGAATACTTTCAGTTGTTAATGTGATTGCATCCGTTGTTGTGACTACGTTATTTTCCGTACTCGATTCAAATGGTGTTGCAGCATTAGCTTGAGTAGTTGAAGTTGGATCATTGGAATTTTCGAATCTAGTTTCAATTTGAGGTGTTTGGGTATTACTTTCTGTTACTGTAGTTGCTTCTCTTGTTGTACTTGTTATAGGCGTTTTACTCGAAGCTAGTTTTAGTACGTTTGATTCTTGAGATGTGACCATTACTTCGTCTATCGGTATGAACTTAAAAACGGTATTTCCATTTCCATTACTCGGTTTCTCTGTTCGGATTTGTTTCGTCTGTAATGTATATTCAACACATCTAAATATGTACATCAAAATACTTATTCGAAAAAAGCATTGGAATTTGATAAATAATAAATTAACCATTTCACTTGATATTGAACCTTCACCACTTACCTTCCAAAAAGTTGTTTTAATGAAGTATTTCATGCATGAATTATATTTAACGCATTTAAAAATAAAATCAAAATAATAAAATAATACTTGTTATAATCTGAATACGTTAGTCTATAATTTTAGAATAATTAGATATTATATCATTGTCAGTTATGAATGTCACGACGTAAATAATTATTATACCTCCGGATCGATATCCAGTGTTAATATTCTTGGTTCGTGAGTGGAACTCGTCATTGAAGATATGACCATCTCCTCTTTAGTGGCTGAAGATATACTATTAAGCAAAATCTCATCAACAGAAGGTAGCATTGTAGTTGTGCGTAAACTTAAAACATGCGAGGCAGTGCTTTTTTCAGCAGGCGGCCTATTTATGGCAGTAATTATACCCAATGAACTGCTATCTTTTATATTAAGTGCCGATGAGGATATCTGCAATTACGAAATAAAAGGTTATGACTTGCAATGTTATGTTACCAAGCGTTATACTAACGGCATGCAGAGCTTACCCAGACCCACCAACACCTCGAGTATACAACATCGTGATCTAACTACGCTGATAGAAAAGGAAGCCCCAAGCACTGCTTACAAGCTAAACAACTTAAAGTCAATACCATATTTTGGAGGTTATTTACAATGTCGTTGGTTAATTGATTTTCCGTTCCGTTATTTGTGATGTCTGTGGATGTCACAGTATTAGTGGATACTCGGATGGGGTTAGACCGCGGTCTGACAATGGCCGGAATGTTATGGATGGGGCTGTATGGATTTCTTAGACTCCATGGGCTGATTGGTAGTACGTCAATTTTTTGCATGATTCGTGGCACTCTAGTTCCATTTGGAAATTTTCGTATTACTGTGTTATTTGGTAGTACGCCATAAATGATGTACGGGCTTGCCTCTGTTAATGATTCCAGTACATTATCATTAGGGTCTTTACGTACCACTGTATTATTAGGCAGAATTCCAAAAATGACATAATCTTTTTTCGGAACAGATGGCGGTGTGGCGACGTTGGATTGAGCATTAACTGTTATTGTGTCGTTTGACAATGTTTCATTTGTTAGAGTAACTGTAGTAGTATCGATACCTGCTGGTGTCGTTGTGTTTATGTCACTTGTTACACTTGTTTCAGTATCGGAATCTACTGATGTTGTAGCTTCGGTATTCGCTGGTGCAACAGTGGTCACAACTTCTGTAGTTGTGGACATAGCAGGCTGCTCATTCGAAGTAGTTGTTTCAGATACGTCTAGAGATCGTATCAAATCTCCGACCGTAGTTTGTTCTGTGGTAGCCACTGGAGTAGTGCTAGGAAAAGCGTCAGCTATTTCGCTTGTTGCTTGCAAAGCTGGTTGAGTTGTATCAGAGGGAGCAGTGGACAAAGCTACATCTGAAGGAATTTGCGTAGTTGTTAGAATTGCATCAAAAAGTGTTGTTGTTTGCGTATTTTCACTCGTTACGTCTTCAGATAAAGGTTGTGGTGTAGAACTTAGTTCAGAAGAGGGAAGGGATGAGGGAGTTGTCAAAGACATTGTCGATACAGTCGTAGTACTTAAGTCTGGTGTTTCAGTCGTCAAGTTCATCGTATTCATAATTTCAGCCAAACGGCTGGAAAATTGCACATTCGGTCGGTCTACTACTTCGGTAAGCGGAGGATTCGCTATTTCACTTTTATGTTGTTGTATAAGGTCTTCTATCATTTTTAAAACGCTCGCCTTTTTAGATAAAATCCAAAGTTGTAGAGGAGATGGTTGAGATGGATATCGAATATTATCAATATCTTCAAAATCATCGGAAGCCGATAAAGGTGAAGGAAACTGTACAGCCGGGGTATTTATACTCTGAGCTTCGTTAAAGGAAAACTCTTGTTGGGAATTAGTGAAAAAAGGTATTGGTGCAGGTTTATTAGTTACACTGAGTGTATTGATTGTGCTTGTTCCAATACTAGACCGATCGGTAACTGTAAGTATTGGAATATCTGTTGAGTCTCTGTCTGATAATCTAGACGACACAGCTGAATTTTCGTCGGGTACAGTATTTGTTGTCATTGAATCAGGTCGTCGTGTTAATGACTCAGTCGTCAGGATAATTCCAGCTGTCGTAGTCTGACTGTCAGACAGAGACGTCGTGCTACCTATATTAGGGCTATTTACAGCTAGCGTGATTTCGCTTGGCGGTCCTGCTGCACTTTCTATAGTAGGATTTCGTTCAGTGGTATTTACAATATTTATATTAGATACACTTTGGAGGAGATTTTCACTTTGAATATCATTTTCAGAGTTGTTGTTAATGTCAATATTAGCAGTATCATTAATATCCTCCAAACTGTAAGGTGTAGTATTAGGTGTGAAATCCGAATTGTCAAGATCAGACGAAAGTTTGTCCAAAGCTCTAGGTATTAGTGACTTCAATAACTTAGCCATATCTACAGAAATTCTAGATCTACTGTCCTCGTCCATGTTTTGTATGATATTCTTTATGTTATTTGATAACATGCTAGTTAGTTCTGAAGATACTATATTGTTATTAGATATTAAGAGATCAGACACAGTGTTAAATACCGTTGTGGGGCTGTCAGTCGATGGCTGTATTGGCGGAGGTACGGGTGCAGTTGTCATTTTGTCTGTTGACGATTCGGTATCTGCATATAGCACTTTAATTGCAAAAGGTCGTCTGGCGGATATAGGAGTCGTGGACGTTATAGGAGGGAATGTGGAAACGGGTGTAGGAGTATTCACAAATGTCGTTTTGCCTTCTTCAATGTTTAGTGACGGTGTAACACTTTCCCCAACCGACATACTGTTAAACACATTTGGTGTGATCTGATCAGTGTTTTGTACAGATTTAGTATTCGTGTTTATACTATTCGTCGACAGTGTGTCAGGGCTTGCAAAGCCACCGACACTATTTACATTAATGGTGTTACTCACGCCGTTGAGTGTTTGTCTTACATCGTTATCAATACTTTGTGTTTGCAATACTTCAGTTGTTGTAGAGATTCGAGGTCTGGGTGTGGACGTAAGAATTTCAGCTAGAGCATCAAAGATTGATACTGTAACTGATGGCGAATGATGGGACGCCTCTACGTTCATCACTTGTGACGGTTTCACCAGACTCTCAGACAGTCTTAAGTCAGCAGAAGATAAAGTACTTCGTGTCTGTGTAAACGAAATAGCATTCATGTCAGGCCCTAATTGAATTTCTTCTCCCACTACCTGAAATAAGAAGTAGTCTCACCCATAAAACAGAAAAATAGTTTCGGTGTATAAATGTGATCAAGAGTGATATTGATAGGAAAACCCACAGAGCTAACAGGTACAATTAGAACTCGTGCAAAGACCAAAGCCTCTTTATTACTCTTGGAATTAATTGAACAGGAGAATTATAGTAGACATTAGTAGCAGTTCAACATATTACAGAAATACTCACTAAATAAGTATGTTTATTAAAACAATGTTTAAATGTATACAAGTTTAATGTTCTTAAAAAGTAGTTAGTGTTATGCTATGCTATGCTACATTTGTATATTAGTTTGTTAAGCTTATGCGTTAAGATGATCGTGTATATAACATTTATTTTGCATTATCTAATAATATCTTAACGCAAAAACTGATGTAATAAAAATAATTTTAAAGAGACTAAAACTTACATCGAAAAAATGAATTTAAGCATGACATTAAAACGTATAGAATTAATTTAAATGCATCAAATTTTGATTTAAAACGTCTCTTTAAAACAAAACATTTATTGTGTCTTATTTTACAATAGATGAGTGAATTAAATTAGCCGTATGGATGCAGATATTGTTAGGTCTAAATGATGCCATTAACCAGTTCTATGGATGATTCGTGAGTGATTGGTGGCATAGTGATGTTCTGTCTTGACATTTGTTGTGTTGTTACATCGAATGATTCCTCGCCCTCGAACCACTGAGGCTCTTCAACAGACTTTGTCAACTGCTGATCAGTCACGAAGAACTTCAGCCAAGCCTTTAGCAATGAGAAACTTATCATTATTACAATCGTTCATGAAAATATGATTAAATGGGATAAAATTTTGTCTGCTTAATATTTTGATGAAATGAATTTCACGATAAGCTGATGTAAGCATTATTACCATTATTGATCATAGCATTTTCAAATTTGATCTAAGTTAAAACTTATTGAAAAAAATTTTGATATTTTGTAAAAAACTACAATCAGTAATGGCAATTTTTAACGGTGATAATGAAGATAAATGAAGTGCTTAAAATGTAATCGAATAAAATTTAATGCCAATTTCATAAAGGGGCTTTGTCGAAAATTTCCAATCCTGCGAGAAATTTTGCTCAAAATACTGAAAAAAAGATGTGTTGAATCGTTTACCGATTTCTACGGATTCACAGCACCATTACGGTATAGTTTTTGTATTGTATAGTAATGCTTAATTTTATATTATGAGTAGGTTTACGTAACTTACAGTGGATGGTGTGACTGTTGGTACAGTGGGTTTATAAAATGGTTTATCAAGGTATGATGCTCGATATTTGGAACTGAATCTGTTTTTAGGTTTTTCTGGCTCAGGTGTTATCTGTAACATTTACGGCCATACGAATGATTACAATGGCTGAACAGCGTAAAGTTATTATGTAAAATCAAATTGCGTACTCACGACATTTGTCGAAGGCTCCGTTGTTTTTGAAAAGGTGTCACTGTATTTTCTTAAACTTTTCTCCCGTGACTTTGGTGTAGTGAACACGAGTGAATCTTCTTGATCCTTTACTTTTGAAGGCTTGCGTCCATACTTCCTAGTTTGTATGTTTCTTATAGGTTGTATTGATCCAGTAGCCTTTTCTTTCTGTTCTGCAGCGTTTTCCGATTTTTTATCATTATAGTGTGCATGGTACTTTTGAGTGGTTGATATCACGTTTATGATTGGTTTATTTTCTGTTTCTTCTACTTTGTTGCCAACTTCATTGTCATTGCTATTCTCATTAGATTCTGTACTAGAGACAGCAATTATAAATGAGTTCCCTTTGTCTTTACCGTCTTCTTGCAAATCAATGTTTTTGTTAGCACCATTTAACATCGTCAGTATAACTGGCATCTCTGCAGTATTTTCAGATTTTTTTTCAGCGAATGATACTTGTGTGTTTTCGTCCTTTGACGATTCAGTTGTTGAGGTTATTTCCTTCTTGCTCACTTTATTACGTAATCTGGAATAATATGAAGTACGCGGTAGTATTCCGCGACTCTTTGGAGCGACTTCCGACGTATTTTCTGAAGCATTTTGAGGAGCAGGAGCTTGTGTTGACAAATTCGAAGTCGTAGTTTTTCTTGAGAAGTATGATGACCTAGCAACGGGTTTCTTTAATGAATTGTTCTCGGCTCTTTTATTTTTGAAATTGGTCTCTGTTTTGGGCGCTACAGTAGTGGTAATTTTGTTATATTTTCTACTAAATTTGTACGGTTTTTCTGGACCCGATGGTGCACTCGTTGATGATGAAGTGAAAGAACTCTCTTTTCTATTGCGCGGTTTATAGGTACCCCGAGGTCGATATTCAACGGATTTGTTTTTGGGAGTTACAGTTGCTACAGTAGTCTCTACTTTTTCCGTCGTAGTTGTAACTTTTATATCCTCTTCAACTACGCTCGTTTTACTCCGCAGCTGAAAATTCATTATTATTGATATCAGACATAAAGTTAGAGCAAATTTAAAATAAAAACGTCTAGACCAGAAGTGTGCGTAAAATGGTAAAAGATTCAATTAAATTTTGAACTTTGATTTGCAATGAAAATTTCTAAATCATGCAGTTAACGAGTTATGCACATTCCATGCGTTTCATATTATTTGTTGATAATGATGATTTATGGACATTACCAATGATTGTTTGTCTGTTTCCGGATCCGTGTGAATGGATTGTGAGGATTGGGGATATGTTTTGAACACTTTTTGTGATGCCCTCACCGACAAACTCTCGCTGGGTGAAGAGCTTGTTTGTGTCTGAAATTATTTAATGGTATTCACGTGTTTAAGTGCCAATTAACCTCGCCTTTCTTAAAAATTGAGGCAACCTGTACCCCAGTATATAAGTGTATCATCTTTGCTGTACCCTTAGTAAGAATTTCATCGCACGTCAAATTTGATCGTCGTCCACAGAATTCAATACTGCCAACATATGGAAGCTGGGTGTTGGAATTCGATGGACGATGATCGAATTTAACATTCGATGAAAATAGTACTAAGGGTATTTATTTCATGCACAATTTGAACATCTATATCCGACCATAAATGAAACTTCATGTCATGAAGGTATGTAATGATAGGTAAGTTACGTGACATGCTACATGCACATGAAATCGTTGGAGGTTATAGATGAATGTGCTTTGTGAAGTTGAAACTGTGATATCCAAGTGATTGAACGAATCATAGTAAAGTTACACCAATGTAACCAGTAAATAAGGACTTTAAAATGTGAATTAAAATTATATCGACGACGAACTATTCAAAATAAAACTCAATTTCCAAAAATGAATTATAAATGTTTAATCGCTGAGCTTTTAATTTACACTTACCGCATTTTTTGCCTGAATCAAAGCTTTAAAAGTTTCTGGATAGTTATCATCCTCATTAATTTCCTCCGAAACCTTCTTTTTCGGAACACCTGTCGCTGGCCTAAAATTTACCTTTCCCCTAGAAAGCGGACGTCTTACTACTTTAGTTGATTTCGTAGTTTTCTCTGGAATCTTTTCAGTGATTTGCTGCACGGCGTTCTCTGGAGCTGATGAAGACGGCAAAGTATCAGACTGATTTATATTCTCTTTTCTCTGACTAGATGCTGTGACTTCATTGAGCGTTGCAAGTCCTTCACCCGTTAAATTAGTATCCGTGTCTGACGTACGTGTTCTGTACCTAAGTTTTCTAGAGTTCCTTAGGTCACCTGACCTTGCAGTCGTTGGTTCTTTTCCTAAAAGTGCAGACAAAGTATTAGTTGTCCCCGATACTTCCAAATCTAATGATCTCGAGTTCGGTCTTGTATTTACACGTCCACGAATCTTTTTTGGCGTAACCGCTTCAGCTGTCGGTGCTACTATAGTTCTACTAGTCGAACTTCGTCTTCTAAACTGATTGGCTGCACTTTCCTCTCTGGGTGCAGTTTTTGCGATATCATCAAAATTTGTGTTGATAACTTCCGCTTTTTCCTCTACAGCCGGGGACGATATTTCAATGGGAGTTGATGTCGACGAAGGCAGAGCTCTCCGAGTGCTTTGCCTACCTCTGCTGCGTATAGAGCTATCTCTTGTTAAAGGAGTTTCGCTGGATGCATCGCTTTCCACAGGTCTGCTACGCGTTCGACTGCTTGTTCTTCTCGAATCAAATCGTTCGTTTCGTGGTGTTTGTGACTGGAGTTGTTCATTGACAGATGGTGTGACATCTCTTTCCGGAGGTCGACTCCTACCTCGTGTCCGGGTTAGATCCCTGGGTGTTATTTCTTTTTTTTCGGTCGTCGGCTCTTCTCGCCGCCGACTGGCTCTCGGCCTGAATGTAGGCACCTCTTCAGCTTTGCTTGTACTCGAAACGCCTCTGACATCCTGTGATGGAAGTCTTCTACTGATTCGTGATGTGCCATCCACCTGAAAAAGACAAAAACAATATTTTAATCAATGTTATTCAGTAGAAAATTATTACATGTATTCTATAGTCACTATAAGAAAATTCTTGAAACGGACTATGCTTAGAACAACGAAACAATAGTATTAAATCAAATGATAAGTCTATTTGAAACCACACGCGTGATAATGCATTATAGCCAACTTAAATAGAAAGTGTTATTATTAGGAGACCAGCATAGCTTGCAACAATGCGTTCTTATGAAATCTAGAATTACATCTACAGTACGGATGCAATGTTGATACAATGAAAGTCCATTATGGCTAACGAAGTTACGCTTAGAACAATGCTAGGAACACGCGGTCATCGGAACGTATTCAATGTTCTGTTGCTCTGTAGGTACATGTGACAACAACAAAACAAGAAGAAGATAAGATAATAAGATATAGACGGATAAATATTAGGAAAACTTAGTAGGATCTGCGTTGGGTGGCTGGAAGCAATGAAGAGACAAAGATTGGGCTCAGTGCCGCGCGTTTGAAGAGACCTATGTCCAGCAGTGGACTAACGTTAGCTAAAGAGAGATAGTGAGATATCTCTCGAAAGAGAAAGAAAGAGAGATGAAACATTCTCATCCAGCGTTTGGAGGTGTTACGTTGTACGTTCGTTACGTTCGGGTTCAAGGCTTTATGTATCAAACTTAACCAACACTGCCTGTGGGCTTATTTTCTACTCCTAAAGAAAAAAAAGCTCTTTATACTACAGTCACATTATCAGCTACTTACAATGATATTGTGCGTAACTATCAAATCGTATAACCTTGGGTTAGTAAGACATACTCGTAAATCAGTTCTTTGTGTTCTGGACAAGTCAAATGTGTCTGTCTGTCGTGTTCGCCAATTTCACACACGGCCGGACTCGAAACTGTGTCGTTAAGGCGTAAAGGATTTATAGCGAATG
>DWOF01000410.1:0-10379 GCA_018250795.1 Clito sp. Burns02 | reverse complement strand
TTTTTTATATATCATCGCATTATCCCCACTTGGAGAGTTACAACTTCTTAGAGAAAATCAGGGGAAATTAATTTAAGCATTTTAAACTGTCCAAAACACCGAGCTGACTTTGTACTTGTTTTGATAAATGTCACTTCTAGTAGGGTAATATTTGCCATTTAAAAATGTCTATAAAAACCTTACAAAGATATGTAATTCAAAGTAGAAAGAACGTCGGAACATCTGATGTTAAGAAAACTGAATATTCGAGTACTATATGTTGTGTATGAGTTTGAATTCCAACCTCAAACAGAACATTGCCTCATATATTTTTTATAATACAAGCAATTAACAATTTTAAAGCCGAATCAAACAAGTAGGTAGGTAGGTACCTTGCTGTTACAAAGGTTAAGAACAAACATTTTACTTTTCGTTAAATTCCTGGAATTAAATCCACAATCAGTCTGAGGGTCCCTGTTCATCCGTTTCCGATTAAATGTGTCCCTAATATTTTTATCTGTCCACATAAATACGCGGTAATGAGCGAGCGAATTCTCGGGCCTTTCAAATTTATTCAAGTTAGCCCAACCCGCTCGAGTGTGCATATTTTGATACAGAAATAATATATGGCTGAATTAAAACCCCTTTAAATCTACCTTGCAAATTAATTTTTGGTTTAGTCCTATTTGCGAAGCCATTACTTATATTTGATTATTTTATATACTAGACCAGAGAACAGACAGTTTTACTTTCTTTTCAACTACGGTATTAAACACTTTTTTGTAATTTGTTAATGCTTTGAAAAGGAGCATACTCTTAAATTAAGACCCAGGAAATAGGCTCTTAACTACCCGGATTTCCTATCGCATGAGAAGGTGAAATAACGTATGCTCTCCATGTTTTCTATATCCGAGTGTACCTATATCGTTTATCTTCGGTATATTATAGTTAACTCAAGATTGCGAGTAATTACGGAAATAAATACAGCTAAAATTTGTAAATGCTGTACTTTTATTATTCCTTTGAAATAACAGCACTAATGGACCCTTCTCCAAGGCTGATAGCGGTCCAAGCTCTCTGATTTATAACTGCCTGGTAACTCATCGTGAATAATATTCCGAAATTTACTGCTAGGTACCTTCTTACTACCGAATGGTTAAGGGTAGAGTGGGGTATGATGGCTCTTTCAGATGTTTTTTTTTCCAAATTGGTAAAGCTAAAAAAATATGGTGTTAAATTTTTGTCGTGTTAGTGACGGTCATAAAGTGCTGTTTGTTTAACGCATCTATCGATAAAAATTTAATTGACAAACATGGAATTTGTTTACACGTGAATTTTGTTTCCATCAAAAACTTTCATTGCGCCAACAGTGGAATATAATATTTCAAAACACTATCCGAGCGTCATCGAAAAACCGAAAACAAACCCGACAAAGCGCCGTTCACACTGTTCACTGTATCGTCGAGAGTCTCGATTGTCCTTTCAACTTAAACATTGGAAACGGCGTATTGTTTACGGCCATGCCAATCAACAGGCTCGCTAACAAAACCAATCAACTTCGTCTCGCCTCTATTTGCTTAAAAGACTGTTACTTTTTCCTTTTGGTTTTTCATTGTCGCTGTGACCCTTTCGTCCGTCACCCGCTCCATGGATATATTTGATTAAAAAATAACGTCGTCAGAAAGCGTCGGTGCAGTGTGTGCTTCCGTACGTTACGCAAAAGGAGTAAAAGACTTCGCAGCGGCTTAGCTGTCAATTGTCACGTTCTCACCGCACGACGGAGGTTTCGCAGTTTCACTATCTATGGAGTAAAATGAAAACGTTGATTTTAATGAGAATAATTGACATCTGGATATTAATATCGAAGAAACGAGAAATACATATTTTGAAATGTAGACTGCAATCTATATTACATTCATAATATTGTCAGACGTCCGGAGCGCAAAGATTCTAAAGCACTAAGGCTGTTTTATCACAAAATTATTTGATAATTACTGTTGAATAAACAATTAAAAAATCTAAAAATTTCACCTCAAGTTTACACTACCTACAAACTTTTCGCAACGTCAGTGGACAAGTCCTTTCCACCTGCCCGCTCGTACCATATTTGCTCTGCTCTTGGTTTATAAATTGTCTGCGTTTTAGTGGGCAGTTCTCCCCCTAGCGTTACAAAAGCACGACAGATAGTGCCCCAAGAACAATAGAAAGCGATTAGTCTCGTCCACAGAGCGAATTCACTGTGCTATTCTTTTAATTGGTTCCCAATCCGCTGTGTGACCATGGCTTAATGTATTTATGAAATCCTGGTATCTAGTACCTAGTATACCTACATAAATTTTAGTGCATTTTTTTATTTTATAGTACTGGAACAACAACTTAGGAAAATCCCTCGTACTTAACGAAAAAAATAAAAACTTTAGTAATCAATGTGTTATTCAGTTTAGCAAAACAAATAAATTACGGATAATCGGTAGGTAAGAAATCGGCAACGAGTAGGGCAATTAGAAGGAGCTCCTTGAGAATTTATGTGTTTACGACCAATGAATTGCTTGTAATTATTGCGTAATTTATTTACGAGCATCGACGTTTGTTCAGTTTTGTACAACACTAGCAAACACGGCAAGCGCACTGCAATTGACAATATTAAAGTTTAAGCAAATTAATCCACACTGGAGCATCGTGGTAGAGAATGCTCAAGAGTTTCGCCTGTTAAGGGCAGAGGCCAGATTTTATTTCTTAACAGTTATTACAATAAATTCATGTTTGTTATCAAAAACTTGTCCTTTTAAAACACTGATGTAAAATCAATAAAGGATACAGGCTACATAGAAATGAAAACAAAACAATCTCAAGACAAAGTACTATTAAAATTTGTAGCAGTAAGTTTTAGTTTAATTTTATAATGAAATCTTCTAGACGGGTTGCGAGGGTGAACATAGACGCGGAACTTTTAAACGGGATTCCGGGGCCGGTTTACGATAACGATCATAATAAAATATGGAAGTTTGTTGTTACACGTTTACGTTAAACGTTTTATTATAGATTTGGCGCCGATTATTGTTTTAAGATGAGCGAGGGAGTGGATATTAAAGAAATAAAAAATGATAAAACCAGAATAACGTGAAATCAGATTACATATGCACGCGACTATAATTTTTGCCTGTTTTAGATTAGATAAAAATTTCCCTAATATGTGAAAGTATAGTTGACCCAAAACCTAACGATTGACATTGTATTGGAACCATTACTTTTTAAGCTACATAATAAAGTTTAAGGCTATATAAAGTTGGAAAAACAAATCTCTAAGTTGGGAATAGAGTAAACCATCCCTCGCCATTACACGTCACATTACACTCTGCAATGAAAATTTTGTTATCGGCCGCGGCGTAGGGCGGCGGTTTTCTTAAACTGTAATAGAGAAAGTTGAGATATCCGAGTTTTATCTGCAACTCGCCCTCGAGGATCAATTAAAAGTCGCATGAAAACACGCCGGTTCACAATTATTGTTGTAATAAGAACGCAAAGAACAGTTTGCTTTGCCATACAATTTGCATTTGCTTGCCTTGTGCAAAATTGTTCACTCCATTTATATGGGGGTCATTTAGGCATTTTTTTCTTTTCCTTGGATTGTCGCTAGGTTTATTTTAAACTTTTAAGAAACCTTTTGAAATGTTACATCTAAAAATGTCTAAATTATATTATTTTTATATGAATGATGTTTAATTTTGTTGATATCTTTGCAATTAACTAATGTTAAACTAAATCCGCATAATTATTTTCTAGTGTTATAGGTACTATCTGTAATATGATGAAGTGATTCTTTATAACTTAAATGTCATTTTCGTAGTGTTTTATTATCGTTTACAAACGAAGATAACTCGTAAACCACTAATGTCTCCTCAGAGAACCAATTAATGGCACTTTTAATGTAAGTTTTAATTATTTTAATTGCTGTTTGCTAACAACAGTCGTTAAATTCATTATAAAAGAAGTAAAGTAATCATGACCTCGTAAAAATAATCAAAATTTTATTCGTCTGTGATAAACAGGAAGACAGGATAAAATGATAGTAAAATTGTTATAAAATATGTGAAGATTTTTAAATGAGATTTAGCATGAGAAAAGGTGAAACAAAATCTTACGGTCTCACTGAAAAAGATGTTAAGTAACACAGAAAAGCTATCATCGATTTACAGCTAAACATAAAACGATTGGTCTTTGCCTCGAAAAAGACATCTATTTCGACGGATCGTTAAGTTTCTGCAAACGTGTTACGGCAATTTCTTGGTACGTGCTAAATGGCTACAGCTTTTTCCAAACGCGACTCTCCCAGCTACTTTGTTATCCTGGTACTTTTACATGTTTAATCGTACCTCGGGGACATGGGGACGTCGTGAGACTTGCCAGCAATTGTGGCAAAGCGAAGTCATTTTAAACAGGTGACTTTGTTAAAATTGAACGTTCATTCTGAAAACTCTTTCATAAAGTATGCTTAGTCTGTGAATTCAGCTCAGCATCGAGTTTCCTTTATGCAAAAAGAAGGCTTGCTAAGTAACTAAAGGACTGATAGTATAATTGCTTAACCGCGATAAGGCCTTATTGTTATCAAATATTTTAAGAATGTGAATATACGAACGAATTTCTTCTAACTCCTATTTTTGTAGAACACAAAATAAAATATTATTATACATGGGACTTACTACGGTTTTCTCAGACCATTTCCCCTACAAATACAATAGTTAATTGCCTGCAATCAACATCGAAAATATTTTTCCGCTAAAGTACAAATCTTGAATTCGTACTCGACCGAATCCTTAAGTTGGATTTATCTTTGTTTTTCTTCAGCCAATGCAAGAAGTTTTCAATCCCTCACTGATGTTTGTGCAAGGGCTTACGGGCGGTTACTACTTATGCTACGTATTGCCACTTATTGGTAGACGTCGAACAATCTATGTAAGCACCAAATATATTGAAGAATGGAATCGGGCAACTTAAGTAAGGTAGAGACTTTTATACAATGCTTAGAATTTTAAAATTGTTCAGTCAAATATTCAGAAAAACCGCGTGTTAAAACGCTTAATACAGTTTTTTTAAATATTACTGGAATTAATTCTTGTAATAAAGAAATGTGTAGGGACTTTCACAGTACAAATAAGTCCCAGAAGATGGCTAAAAATTCCAATTGTGTGCAAGTTTGCATAAAAAGTATTATTGCAAGGCTCTAGTGGTTTTATGACACCTCAAGCGAGTTAATTTGCGGCCGTCTGATGAACTGAACAAAAGAGTGCGAACGCGAGCGAGAATTAAAATGTATTTATTCGCGGGCCGCATAAAAAGTCAATATGAGTGGCAATAAAAGAGGATGCTGCGAGAAATAATAAAAGATAACCTCTAGAGGAGTGAATAGAATGAGAAAAGCCCTTGTAAAGAATGTTTGCTTAGTGGATAAGACGCGATCAGACGCGGGGACACCTCCCCTAAAACGCGAGGGAATCTGTGCGGCGAACAATAATTAAAACAGTTATTTGCAATATGACATTTTTCGTTTTTTTACTATCAATTTGTATGTAGTTGCGACTAAACCCAATTGAATGAACAATCACACTAGGCAAAGTCCACTGGTAATAAACCAAAGATACCTACTCGTAGGTATTGGTTAGTACCGAAAAGTTAGCGTCAGCGCAGCTAAGTTAGCGTAGTTTAAGTTAGTCTTAAGCTACGCTGACTTAGCTAATTATAAAGGTAAGGAATCTATGACTCTGCTTAAGTGCTTTTTTGTCACAAGAAACATTTTTTACTTAAACTTAAGTCTAGTTCATTCACAATAACTTGAACAAAAAAGTATTCTATGCAGTTTACGTATTTCGCTGTTAATACTTGGAAATCAAGACATGTGTGCCTTATTAAGCTCCTCCTCATTTCTAATTCAGAGTCGTTCAGCGACATAAAGCCGGGCTTACGGCACGCTGTAACTCCTCGCCGTAAGACCCGTTCATGAGTAGATTACAAGTAATTAATTTATAAGAATATGGCCTCAACCGCGCAAGCCGAATAAGCACCTGACATTATACGAAGGGTCAGAATTAGTATCGTATAACACAGAAGTACGAGTACATAGTTACCTACTTGATGTTTAATAGAGATCAAAAGTCGTGGGATGACGTACAGATTGAAAAGGGTGCATTTTCAATACCTTTATAGGCAGAAGAAGGTTCTTTGCGGAGGCATTAAGACTAACCACTTGCGTTATTTTGCACCAACCACAGTTAGTGAATTTACTATGAAATTAAATTAAATTGTATAGCGATACAAGCAGTTAGATACAAATCGGTATGCCTACCGAAGTGGGGCTCAAACAAGCTGTTACTTTTAATGTGTTATTCGGTTTGGATTTAATGATTTTACGGCCGACAATTACCGTCGACTGTGGTAGAATATTAGAATCGTGGTATCTTGAACGAAATTGTTCGTACCGAAATAAAATTTGAATAAAGGGTTGCTATTTCAAGGCGCGCTTGCTTTGGAATGTGTAAGAAATTTTACAATGGAATTAATTGTTATGAGTAAGCTTAATTAACTTTTACCGACTTAATTTAATAGTTGCTTGCAAGCGCTTCTTATAAATCTTATAAAAGTCTGAAAATGTAAAATTTTCTGCTACGAATAATCTTAAAAGTAGGTACGTATTACGCATAGAATTGCTAGATGTTTTCCACTTTCGTGTACTCGTATTTGTGTTTCTCTTTGTTTTTCTTCTGTCACAAAGTTTCGGTATCAATATTTGCGATGTTTGCATAACTACTCAGTGGCGCAAGTGTGGCTCTGGTAAACACACTGATATCGGGAATAGGTACCTGCAATACATACATATTTATGTCCCCCTAGTCACACAAAATCAGTTGAAATTTGTTGTGTCTGATTTGAAACGAAACAAACAAGTATTTTGTTCAATACGCGTTTATGCAAAATGAAATTTAAGAGGGAAATTCTACGATGGTTATTTTTTAAATATCTTGTCGTCTATGAAATTACAGCATTTTTTTTAAAGTAATGCAACGATACACTTATACCTAACACATCGTTGAACGCTATGAATAGAAAAAGATATTGCAGTCCTAATACGAAATCGATACTATTGGATGTCCGAAGACGGACGATAATATCCGCTCGGAGAGAAAGGACCGCGATATAAAACACACTTGTGCGCATAATATAC
The DNA here is from genome assembly GCA_018250795.1 of Clito sp. Burns02. Taxonomy (NCBI): domain Eukaryota; kingdom Metazoa; phylum Arthropoda; class Insecta; order Lepidoptera; family Hesperiidae; genus Clito; species Clito sp. Burns02. The sequence goes on along the minus strand of DWOF01000410.1, from coordinate 3,184 downwards.
GTTTTATTAATAAAAAAGCTCCGGAGAATCACCCATAAATAGCCTTAACGGCCACTACTGAGCCGACGAATTTTTCGATACATGGCGACGCATTTGTTTGACAAATCCCTCGGGAATAGCGAGGTGCGACACTATCCTGTATTATCTGGGGCAGAGTTACTCAACATTTAACACCCGAACTAACACTTACCAACTTTTATTGTCGAATCAGTATTTTCATCATTTTTATCTAAAAGTATTTTAAAAAAATAGGTTATAGGTAGTGTTGTAGGTAGTGTTTAGCAATGAGTGTAAATTGAAATAAAATAATAATAATACGAGTAACGAAAATAAATTGCTTTATTTTATTGCCTGCTAAATATGTTAGGGTAGATAATAATACGTAATAGAATTAAAGGCGTGAGAATACTTACTTCACCTTCAAATGCTCAGTAGATGTTCTAAGCACGTCTGTCAGTTTGAGAACCTTATGGAGAATCAAGAGCTTGAGGAATGTAGGGTCATTCGCGAGGCGATGACGGCCGTATCGCGAGGTGTCTAAAGACGCCTCTAAATCATGACCCACCAGCTTTTTCTATTTGACTGGAAATAGAGGTGTTTGTTTAAGGGTTGGTTATTTATAGTGTAGGGTTCTAACGTACAAGAAAATATATTTTCACTCATTTTCGTCTGGGATTACTAATATGTAGGTACTGCTTAAGACTTGTGAAAAAGTTAGATGAAGAATTACTTTCCAATTAACATATTCAAAATATGAACGCAGCGCCGCGTTCGCCGTCCAGAAGCACAATTGACTTGAATAGAGTGATGAGTCTGAACCCAGTGGTGTGTATTAAGCCGATTTGGGACGGAAGCGTTAAAAGAAAATTTATTGCATTGAAAAGTCGTACGTAATTAATAAGACATTTGAAGTTGCGTGAAAATGTAATTTAGATTGTTTTCCACGGGCGAGGGTCGCGCCGTTTCCTGTCTACGATCGAGGAATCCTTACAAAGGCGGCTTATTTATATATGGCCGCTTTATATTAGCGTCTTTAAGGAACCAGGGGAGCATAATAAAAAAGAATCAGCATCAATGTCTTAAAGCGTCTTCCGGCGCGATAGCGGAGAACGCCCCGCCGCAAAATGGCGGTCCACACTCGAATAAATTATACCACCCCCGAATCGAATCGAAGGATTGTTCGATTCTTTTGAGGAGATTCCCTTTTTAAAGTCAGCGCGCCTTTATTAGTGTAAGCCAAGCACGATTATCCTAAGCCGACATTACATATTCAAATTGAAGTCATTTAGCTTTGAAGAAATTGACGCGAAATAAAGCGAAGCCTTTTAAAATGTTTCCTTTGCCAGAATCGTTGCGCTGAGATTTTCTATTGCAGTTGAAGTTTATGAAACTTTGGTGGCTTTACATTTTTAGGAGTAAAATTTATTTTTTGAAATAAGAAAATGTAAATGTAAAAGAATCAGCAAATACGAGTATTCGATAGATATCAAGGCGCTTACGTATAGTCCGTAATCTCTTCTCCTGTTCTATTATGAAGATATATTGGGGATAATTTAATGATGCCTACATAACCACTGTGTTCATTTCCACCCCAGTTACTTCGGCTTGTGTCCGAAAAACATAATTTTTGCGCGACTGACCAAAGATTAACATTTAGATACCGCAAGCCTTTTTGTTCTGAACGGAAACCGATCTTTCTCCCCTACGTATTCTAAAATGAACACGCAAGAAATGAAAGAACGAGGGATACTTAATATTTTTAAGTTGATATAAATCATGTACGTTTGGATTACGAATAACAAGCAAGCCTATCATGAATAAATAGAAAATTTCCATTCAAACAATTCTTACTCGTTTTAAAATATCATTTTTGTCGCACCGTTTTGTGATGTGATTTTTTGGTAGATACGAGTATATTGGCTATTTGTGAATTAAATTTCGTCATTAAAAATGAAGTAGGTAAGTACCAACTATAAATAAATTTTAATTTTAAATTAATTTACCTTTACGTTTCGTATAATAAACACAACTACAGCATCCTTTGCAAGCAAGTCTAGCCTCAAAATAAACATAATAAAATTAATAGCCCTCCTTGCTGGCAAAAGAAAGCAACTCGAGTAAATTGATATTTTGAATAATAAAAGGTACCGGAATTATTATGAGTAACACAAACATAAGTCAATAGCCTGGCGGGGTGGTCAATATTGGATTAGCTGCCAAAAGGAGCCAAAAAGCAACGTATACAAAAACCTTTTACAGCGGTTACAGCGCTGGAAAAATATTTATGAAACACTCATAATGTGAGGAGAGCGCTTATTTGTCTTATGTTTTCCCCAATTTCACATTAAACGTTTGTTTTAGGAGAAATGTTTATGAAAATAGGATTTTTTAAGAACCTGCTTACCTAAATACTCAGAGTTAAAGCTAATTCTTTTAATTAGCATTTAATAACCACTAAGTAGATTTTTCACTTAATCGTAAAACTAAAAGTATCTAATAATTTCCTTATTGAACTTTTACCTACAATAGACGTTTGTAAGTTTGGTAATAGTCCATTTCCACACTTGCCTAATCGGGTAATAGTGCAAAAGGGTTGGGGTAGCCATTGTTTATACAAAGTATGGAATAATATAATCAGAAGTGAAGAAATAGGAATCCGTCGAAAAACCAACAGAGTCGGGTGAAAATTTGCTTAGGTCGGCGGAATAAGTGGCGACGCTAGATACCAGGCTAGGGACCGGTGGACTATTGTCCGAATCGTATAGAATTTACTTTATTTATACGTAGGTACAAAATACGTATTCTCCGCGTAAGTGTTTGAAGAGACATTAAAATTGAAAGCTTAAAAGAAAAAACGCTACAACATGCTGAATAATGTTAATACGGCTTACTCACGTTGAAATTTATAAAACTTATTAAACGTTTTATGAAACAACGCTACAACAGGTAAAATATTTAAAAATGTAGAGGGTAAATGTAGATAGGTATTATGGGTACCTACTAACTGTTGTAAAATTTTTATAAGAATAGAACTAATAAATACAGCAAGCGTAAACTTACCAAGTTTTGTCTTTGGGTGTTATTGCAAAGAACAAACGTTCATTAATATCCAATTACGATAGGCAGCATCACGGACAAAGAATCGTAATTTGCGTTGTAATTTTTTCAACAAAGCGAAATATTT
>DWOF01000409.1:0-10383 GCA_018250795.1 Clito sp. Burns02 | reverse complement strand
CCAGTAGTTCCTGAGATTAGCGCGTTCAAACAAACAAACAAACTCTTCAGCTTTATAATATTAGTATAGATGTAGAAAAAGCATTCAAGTAAAAAAGAAATTCTGCAATTTTTTCATACATAATCAAAAAAATATCTAATAGAACTAAATAAAATCTTTATTATAGTTATTAAATTTCATGTTTGATTTAGATATGAAGTTGATAAATTTTATAGGATTACACAATTTACAACATAGTGCCTTATTTGAATTTATGAGTGCATTAAGTGCAAATTTTACGAGCACAAAGTATTAAAATAAGACTTTAATAAAGAACATTACTTGTATGGAAGCATGGTTTGTAAGCTTGTAAGCTTATTAGCAGAACTAACGTTACTTTGTCAGCGACTGAGAATACACTTATGAAAATATAATTACGCTACGTGGAAACCGCACTAAAATTTCCACGTAATATATTTGCCTATTACGTAGATACAAATATACGGTTGCAGCACAGTATATGCAATCTGCGTGTTTCACTTGCACATGCACATGTGAAAGTATGGTTGAATGTGTTTCTGCTTTTACGATACACATAATATCTCCTAGGTGACCTGTTCCTCATCCAGTCAGTTATATAAAACACCTACGGATTCAGTCACGCAGTTCAAAATTATTGCAGGTCGTCTTTCAAAATTATTACATGGGTTCCTGGAAGCTACTAGACTTATCTTTATTTAGACACATAAACACATACCTAAAAACGAGTTTTGTACAAAATAAGCATTTTAAACACCCACACTAGGATTAATTCCTTGTGTATTGGATGTCCACACAAGTAATTCAAAACATCCAGAACAGTATGGAACCTTAAAGTTGCCATTTAAATCTATCGACTAGCTATCGTTTATTTGTCTATTCAAAGAACATGTTTTTCGACTAGTTTCTCATCGTTTTGTATCTTAAGGAAAATCATCGAAAACTAACAATTAAACGAACTTTTCTATACAATGGTATGACTAACTAAAGTTTTTTAGATATCTCACGTGGGCAAGTAATGATTTCGATGTTAAAAATAAAAGAAATAATCGCAAACATTAGGTTTATTTCACATTGGTGATTAATTTAATTTTTATTTTAAAAATATTAAGGACAATATAATTCTTAAACCTAAAAGACTGCAAGTAGAAATATGAGCAAAAAGCCGCCATGATCAGAGACCAATGCAAGTCGTATTCAACTTAGGATGAATATTTCTGTATATGCACTTCCTTATAGATACTCTAACTGCACCGACCCAGAAATACGTACTGTCGCATTCCACATTATACCACGGTGATTTATACATGTCTTGTAAATTGTTTAATGAGACTACATTGCATAGTCTAATAACTATTATAACACACATTTACGAGCTTCTGCTTATAGCTACATGCGCGTAATTTTTTTATTCTAAAAGTGTTGTAAACGAGCGTGCGGCAATCCGATGCCGAGTGGTTACTGCAGTGATAGAACCTCAAACAAGACTAAAGCTTCTTAATAAATTAGATTAAAATAAACACTTTTGATCTCATTAAAAACTGGAAAAAATCATGTATCGCATAAAAATATAAATGCTTATACTTCAGCTTAATATTTACTTGAAAAAAATAGAATAAGGCTGGCACTACAACATGCTCTGATAATCTTTTAAGCAAAAATAATACAGATTAGTAGGATACAAATGGCACACTAACAAAAAGGGTATCTGGCATTGACCGGATGACTGACTAGTTATAAAATAATACCTATTTAGTTTTTTATAACGGCCAAATAGAGCGCTACTTTGCAATAAGGTTGTTCCGTGTCAAAGCATACAGACGATTAAAATATCGGTACAATACTCGGGTACCTGACGAAATAAAAAAGCGAGCTCCAAGTTGAAGCGTGAGGTCGCGTCACGCGGGCAATGCACGCGCAACATTAGGTAATGCCTTTATTTTAGCGTTCGTGACACAACTGCCGGGCTTCCTCATATATTTGATCTGCATGTAGCCATGTATGACATCATTATAGTCGTTTTTTTATTAACAAAATGCAACAAGGTTAACATTGTAACAACAGAAAAAGTTACTAGGTACATAAGAATATCGTATAACTTTAAATACTTATTACTTACTACGGGTAAGTAACTTAGTTAATTACTTAGCATCTAAGTATCTAAGTCTTAGATAAATCCTTTTCTTCTAAATTATAATGAAAGATTTAATACATTGAAATATCATATAAACGAAGTCGGTAACAAGTAAAGAAATGGACTATGTATTAGGTTCCTACATCTTTACTTAAGTTTAAGATATAAAAAACAACAAGCGATACGACTAAATTCTTGAAGAATTTAATAGAAGACACGATATTTTATGCTAAATGGTACGAGGGGCCATTAAAAAGTTTTAGGCCCAAAAACACCTAAACCTTTGTTAAATACGGCACTCGCAGTTTACGGCGCGGTAAGATATTTTTGCTCAAATTTAGGATTCACGGAGCCGTAATTTGTCATGGTAATTGTTGACGACAGCTGGTCACCGAAATAAATCGTAGAGTTTTAACGTTATCGCAGCTCCTCGTCCTGCGCGAACAGGTAATAATTTCAATCTGGACCACGGCCGAAACTCGGAAACGGCCGAACTTTAAGACATAATGTTTTAATTTTGGCGAGCACATAGACAAATAAGATATAGCCAGGAGAAATTTCCGGAAAACGGTGAAAACTTTAGGTGCGAGAGAGTTGACGCGGAGGATCGCGGCCCTCTACTGTTTTCAAAGCAATGAGATACGGAATTCTCATTAAAATTTTCAGAGTGAAAACAGATTCCTATTCCTTCACTGCTCCTTTCAATTCTGCCTTTTGAAACTAAATCACAAGTTTTAACGAATTACTTTGACAATAAGGTATTGAATATGAAAGTTGGTTTTCAAATTCAATTAAATGTGATGGAACAAAAAGCCCTTTTCACGGGGATTCGTAACGTTGACATGGCTATTAATATACCTACGTTTCTCATTAAGCGCCTTGTAGATCTGGTTTGTTATCGAATAGGTCACATATATTTATGTTCTCGTACTTACATTGGACTGGTATAGGACCTCATCAAGTATTCAAATACACTATGCCTGCGCTAAGCAAAATAATATAAAATGACAGATAAGACGCAAGAAACTCTTTATTACCTTAAGATGATTGTTTAAATAAAAAACGTCAAAGTTTCTCATATCACAATTTTATTGAAAAAAAATTGTATTAGAAAAGAACAAGAAAAGAAACTCATATAAATTCATGTTGTATTTTATAACTGTGGCATCATAAATCAACCCTATAATAAATTCTTAAAGTCACGCCAAGTAGTTCGTGGTGACACCGAGCTATGATTGATCACTACTTTAAACAAAATTTTACCGCAAACGCGTAAACTTTTATTGATCCTATGTAATTGTGTTATACGAGTATAATAATCCTTCACAATTTTTAAACGACTTTTAAACTTCCTACTACACTTACATAGAATTTATCAGCTATACAGGCCAATGAACCGACAATCTTACCTACATTACCTATTCTTTTAAAATAAAGTGATAAACTCGCACTCGATACAATAATTAACTCACAAAAAATTTTAGTGTCGTATCCATATGACTCTATCGGTAGAAATGTTGAAAGTCTCAAGCACGCGAATACTGACCGATTTGCGGGCGTCAGGTGAGGCGTTCGTTTTCATCTTGACTTGTATTATGCTAATCAAGTTCCCTGACTTTCCGAATAGAATGAAATTTAATTTCTTCGCCGGGTCCCTCCGTTTAGAAGTTTCTTTTTCCTGAATAGACCGTACTGATTAATTTTCGAAACTCATTCTCAATTTTATTCAATGAAACAAGTTTAATTAACACTCTAAAGTTTGGTGTCGCGACTTTGCCAAATTAAAATAGGCTCAGTTCAACCTGCCTTTCTTAGTTTCTATGGCAAATTTACAATTAATTTTATTGCTGAATGACTGTTTATTAAAACTTTTCAGGCGAATAGGTTACAATTTAAAATTTTGCTGTGGTAATAATAAAATTTTAAATTAAACAAAATTTTAAAGTAGGCGCCTTACAATAATTTGTTCAGAACAAAACTTACAATTTACTTTTAATTAATTGAAGTATACTCGGAATTTAGAAATTTTAAGGTTTATTAATTGGATTTCGGAGTATCTCCAAAGTATGGGAGGAGAATACATAATACCAAAATTTCTCTACTGAAAGGTCAAGCCTCAATCATATTTATGACATTTGACGTATGATCATAAACAGCGGCCAAGTGGGAGTCGCACTTGTAAACGGAGGGTTCTGTGACAATAGTGTGAGTGATATATGAATAAAACTTAGAAGTTACAAAATAGTGTATCCATTATCCAACTTAAATAAATTTGAGGTATATGAGTGCATTAATAAATAAGAACTAAACTTCACATAAATGATTTTAACACAGACTTTTTCTTCTCCCGTCACGGTCATCTACAATTTTGTCACGGAACCCTAAAAATGCGAAAGTGTTACAGTCCCTAAAAGTTAAATGGCAGTACTACCTTTTAAATATACCCTTATGTAACTTCAATTAAACTACAATGTTTTTACTACAACATTAATTTTGTTTATTAACCATGTCATCATCAGGTAATCTTACAAAAACTCGTTTTATAGTAACGAAAGTAAGGCGTATAAGGTTAATATTCAACAACTTACACATAAGGTTAACCTGAGAAATTATCAACGATAAAAAAGAAAGTTCATAATTTGAAGCTTCAAATTTTCAATGTTCAATAAAAAGCACTTTACATTGCAAAATCGGCGAGCAGCGCTACTTACATTCAAAATTATATTCTGATCATGAATTAGGCATTAGTTCAAGACCCATTTACATACATTTTCGCCCCAACGCATCGCTGCAATCGTTACAGAATTTGCAAAATTGATGAAATAACGCTATTTTAATCGGCTATTTGCTAGTAAATACATTGTATCAACATAGAATCCAAATAAGTGTATTCAAGTGCAACGCATAGATGTATTTGTAATGCTGGCTTATACTTAAAGGGCCGTGTCCGAGCTTATATTAAACTACTACTAGTACTAACTTAATTATAAGGGAAAATAAATTGATTGAAGAGACTACAATAAAGTAAAAAATGTTCCTATATATAACCAAGCTTTCCCGTCATTTAATACACAATAGAGAAAATTATTATTAAAATTCGTTTGTGCTCTATACAGTAGTACGCCGTTCTTCCATAAAGCTATATTTCGCCGGAGGACAAATTTAATCAGCTCTCTCTGTGACCTCCGACTTCTCACATCCAACGATAGTTACGTAACTGTTATGTTGGCATACAAACGCTAACATAACACTCATATAGAGATAATAATGGGATTCCGGAATATTATACAAGTATATTGCTTATTTATTCTTATACGATTGCGCTTCTGAAATATTGGCATGGGTCAAAAGATGATTCTGTCTCAACTCAACACGGTTGCGTATATTAATGAAATTAATTAAGAGAAAGTGTAAAACTAGGTTAACACAACATTAAAATCAGATCAATAAATAGAATTTTATTCGACATCTTGAACTTTGATCTTAAAATATAGTCAGTATGAAAGAATAGAAACCGACCTCGTTTAACTTGGTAACAGTGTTTTATAAAGCTAATGCAGCAAAAGCAGTACATTGAAAATGGAAGCATAGCTTTAATTAGAACGATAATGTAATTTCTTTTACTTACGTTACATTACTTACAACGCTATGTGGTCTACTTCTCTTTAATGAGCCTAATACTACTTTGACGCCTTTGTCAGAAGTAGGGCGCCACCGCGGTTTGTTGCCAAGAGCTGCGGCTTAGTGATAATGTGTTTAATATGGTGTAACACACCAATATTTGGGTAAACGGAACGGTCTAGTAACATAATATACGGAGTATGGTCTGAAAATCAAAAAAGACTTAATATATTGAATAACCGCTGGATTCTGAGGGCACAGGACCGGGTGGGGTGGCGTCGATTAGGGGAGGCTTATGTCCAGCAGTGGACAGCAAAGGGCTGAAGGAGGAGGAGGATATTGAATAGCTTAGGTACATGGTAAGAGCATTGACCTCTTCAAACGCAGTTCAATTTTAAACATAATAGAAAATTTGAAGTGAAACACACAATAATAAACTAGAAGAATAGAGATAAAAGCTTTCACCTCGGTCTGGTGCTGAAAATATGGTTCTCTCAAAACACGACATTAATACATACCATTTTTCTAACCTATTTCACATAAAGAGTACAACACATTTTTGCAGAAATAGCTTTCTCGCAGAACCAACGTAAATATCTACACCAAGTACGAAAATCACCATTATTTTGCAAGACTTTAAAAGCACCAGGTGGAGGAAAACAAAATATCAAGTCAAATACTAACAAAAAGAAGGCAAAGAAGGCTGAAAAATTCTCGACATACAGCGCACCAGTATACAAAGCTCAGCAATAGATCAAAGAGCTGTGTTTCTCAAAGGCTGTGTTATTCCGAAACCGGCGTTGTGCCCGCCATTGATTCAAAACTCACTTTTGGTGCAAAAATCTTGTGTATGTTCTAAAAATGCGGCTGAGTCTCGTGTTTGTTTTGTGATCTCTGTGTTGTACAGAACAAAACAACATAAAACAGTATGTATAGGTGATAAAAGCCTTGAATTTAATTTCTAACTAAATTCTATTAAATGTGGCATTGCAGAAAACAAAACAACAAACTTGACCTCAGTTAAATACGGAAAGAATATTGCAAGTGCATTAAAAATTAACATTATTTTATTTTATTCGACAGTATTATGATAACCACCTGATGTTAAATAGTTATTGCTATCCGTTGACATCCACACCCAACCTCGTACTGGTCTAGAGGTCAATTCTTGAGGTCTAGGATCTAAACATCTACTTATTCTGCTATATCTACGGCAGCTACACCTCAATCGAAATATGTTGAGATTAGGTAGATACATTCGTACGCTGTGATAGTACGAGTAGCAATAGGTACAGTATATTAATTTTAATATAAACTTTTTCTTGTTTCAGGAGGCCCTCTTTGGCAACAACAGATCTTGTACAATCGGTGAGTCATTAATTTTAAAACGATTTTGTTTCGGGCACTCCCAGTCTATCTTGTCGAATACTCGCATAGGTAGGTATCTGCCTAAAAATGTTTAATCGAACTGCACCTTCAAATTCTTGTTAACGGCCTATTTTGTAAGCCTAGCCATTAATTCTGTGGTTTTCGATAAGATTAATAGTCTGAAATAGTTTCTAGCTAAAATTAATCTTGGTATGTATTAGAAAGGCTTATATTGAATAAAGTATTTCGAAGCTGCGAAAAGCTCGCTAGAATGTACTTTAATTTTTAATCTGCAAAAACATCTTGTACGTAATCTTAGATAATATTTAAATAAACTTGTTGACAGAAAATAACAAAGTTGTTCACCATATCCAAAGGCGCCGATTGTCCTTTACTATCTTCACAAAATAATTCTCTGGGCAGGAGTTATGGGTTGGTTTGGCACCGCCTGCCCCATTCCATGAACCGCGACAGTGAAATACGGATTGTGTGCAGGTTTCTTAACGATGTTTTCCCAACCACTGCTGAGATAAATAAGAGATACCAACTTGCTATGTGTATTATAATTATCCTACGGCTAATGAATATTCCATACAATTAAAAGAATAGATACTTCTTTTAGAAGAGTACGATATCTGCTTTTGAATATTCAATCGTCAAAACTTAGATTTCTGTATTCCAAAGACTAAGATTTGCAGTAAATTGGAAATAAAATTCGTGCAAACAAATCTTGACATAGAATTTGAAATAGGAATTTCTATCATAATCGGAATAAAGGTGATGTGGAGGCACGTCGATATCCGGGCGCACGTACGCGAGGTGAGCGCTCCAGTTAGATTAACTGGCATGTCTTATTAAGTTTGGCTCGAGCCACATCGGAAACTATCGACCCTCCGGCGCCGGCGTCCATCGGAAATCAAACTAATCGATTTTCATTTCGTCGACAGGAAATTAAATCCTTTGAGAGTCGTTCCCGATAACGGATTTCAGCTAAGCACGACACGTGTTCCGACATTTAAGCATTAGCGAAAACGAAATTTTTAATATCTTTCATCGAAACGTTCGTTGCTTTAATAAATTTCAACCCTCACTCATTTAAATCGCGAGCGGAGGATTACATGAGATTGGATTTTATACATGTTTCCTCCATATTGAAATTCAGACCGCATAGTTTTAAAAAAATTCATTACACCGATGTTGTGATTTGAATTTAAAACGGACTCGATTAATAGCTCTGCGTATAGATAGCATTGTTTTACCAAAAGGTAAACAAATATTCGATACGATGTCCCATAATATGATGTTATGTAAAAGCAACCTTTATAATTTATAGGCTTTACAATCAAACACAAAAGTAAAAGTAACTAGTCTTTCAGTTCCGCTTTTGTTTTATTGTATAATATTTATCAATGTATACCTAATATTAGACAGTGGCTTAAGCCTTATACATAATCAACCCGTCTTTAGTTCTTATCCGAGAGGATACATCCCAGATTCTTGGCACTGAGAATAGTACAATTCTTACTGAGGTAAACGGCTTCTTAGAATGTTATTTCGCACAAATAAGTTTCGTGAGAGATGGAACATCGTCCGGGAAAGCAAATTCACGAGCAAATAACAGTCTCGAAGATAATAAAAAAAAGCTAACCATATATCAAAAGGATGCGGTGATGTTTCTGCGTAGTGGTGTGCGTTGTCTTCGGGTAAACATGGCAACTTGTATTAGGTTACGTCAGCTCTTACAGACGCATTCGTATTAATGTTGTTTACAAAAGTAATGCGATCCCGGCGACACAGCGACGCTATGATGGGAACGTGGCGGGAACATTTCGATTTGTCCACGGACACAAGGCGCGCTCCCCCGGGAAATTAAGAAGCGAGATACTGCCGCTGACCACGTCTCCCGCTATACCTATGCCTGTGCGTACTCCCATCTAAAATCATATCAAACAACTTTATTACCTAACACTTTAATCATGGCTGCGACATGAGAAAAATTCTAATACTGTGGATATTAAATGCATTCCACACTACGTCTATCACGAAACGGCAATCAATTACCGCTCGTATCTCATTATCTTAATAAGTCTTGCGCTAGTGCGAGATCGGAAAGAATTAATTTATTACTTGTCTTTATGCACATTGCAGTTTATTTACGCTTCGAACAAATATAGTACCAGCAAACGCTTTCAAGCTATTCAATTCAGATCAAGCTTGTAGATTCCATGGCAATAAAGCTATGTTTATGTGTAACATTAATTTCATTGAAGTATGGGTGGCTGACAGATCAAAGGCAAACCCATTTCGTTATAGAATTTATTTAGATACATTGTAAGATCAAGATTGAAATTAGTATCTACATATGTAGGTACTTAATAAATAATATTGTGAATATGAAAGTCGGTTAATTTATCCCGCCTTCACGCCTTACGAGTAAATATTTAGTCATGAGACCGATTGTTCATACGATTGATTAATATTAAAAATTAATAAGCAGATTCTAGTACCTAATTAATATAACACTAAGGCACCGCAAAGCTAAGCTGGGTTAGGTAGTTTATCAATAAATAAACTAGTGATACACCAGTTCTGTTCTATATTTAGTTTACTCACTGATTGCAAACTGGAGTAAAGTTCTACGTTCCACGATCAAATCGAATTCAAACGTTTGTTTACGTTACTGTATCCACAGTGCATAACTGAAGAGCAAGAACGTCTTTGGTATAAGCATAAATATTTGATAACTGACTAAGGTAGTTAGTACTTCAACATAGTTACGTTACCTGGTTTTGAACTTATCTACCATTTACCATAGATCTATGTAGGTAATTTATGAAAAAGTTTCAATCACTGAAGTATTCTTGAAATGTAGTCACGCTTTACGACTTTCATTATTTTTTACTCTTTTTATATAAACAATGTAAAGGTTAAACAAAATATCCACTGAAAAAGACAGACCCTTTTTATTTGAACCAACGACAGTGGGTTACGGTAATTGAAATTTGTTCAAAATCCATAGCGACCTCGTGTCACCCTCCAAACATTAAATTAATCTAACGTTTGTTACAAAGCTGCCTAAAAATCAAAGGATTTAAAACATTTAAGGGTATTAAGAGCTTCGCGGAAAAAGGCCGAGAAAAGCGGGCACGTGTCACCTGGGGTATCCACTGTTTGTTTTGTCGGGATTTTTCACAACTGGATTGGTTTGCTTAAAAATCCTTTCAAAATAAACATCGCAAACA
>DWOF01000408.1:0-10390 GCA_018250795.1 Clito sp. Burns02 | reverse complement strand
ACGATGATCGAATTTGATATTCGATGAAACTCGTACTAAGGGTAACTGTTCTCTCGCACTGTACGTATATGAAATTCTTTCAATTCATTGTATCATTGGTACATCATCGGTTAAAAATTGCTCCAAAAATATAAAGCCACACAATTAAGTGTTATTTTGTGCGTAAAATAAAGCGGGACGTGTCTGAAACTAAAAATAGCCTCGCTTTAAATGTTTATTATTTCGTTCCCAATTAATTTGGCCTTTGTGATGCGTGCAACGCATTGACAGGGCATCAAAATTGTTAAACCAAATTCAATATACTCTTTTACTCGCTGTTTGTTCAGTTAACCACTTTTCAACCTATTGAGTCTGAATATGTAGATTTAAGAGACAGAGCAGTAGTACAAATATATCAATAACGCATTGAGGGGAAGTGAGTTTTGTTGGTTTGCCTGCGTCATTACATGCAATTTCTATTCTAATTTTACAGACGAATTCTTGTTTTACGAGTTTATGCATTGCATATTATAAAAATGTAAAATATTCAAAGGAGGGAATAAAGGCAATTAAAATTACGGATGGCTTATCGGTGCTGACTTTCATTAATGCTTAGATTTTAGTCTAGAACCGAACGTAATCTATTCTAGATTGTCGAGAAATGCCCATTTAATTTTTTACAAGCTTAGCTCGAAGCTTCAGGGAGTAATTTAAATTAAACGTCGTATTGTCAGTCAGCTTTCCATAACATTATTCAATACATGATTGAATTAACATGATTGCATTAATCAATTAACTAGATGGATTAATCAGATGTTCTTAAAATAGGTAGATACAATAATTTCCTACGCAGTTCATTATTTTATGTCGTTATAGACTTATGCGAATTTTATTGTAGAAAAAATATTACTGATACGTTATTGAGTATCTTTTATCGATTCACTGTATCCAAGGGTCATAGGGACGATTTTAAAATATCAGAAGGGTCCTTCTTACATACGAGTAAGTGCCCTGTTAGCCCTAGCAGCCCTGTAAAAGCTAGGTTTGAGTATTAATTAAAATCTATATTTTTTTGCTACTATATACCTTGTTTTACCCAGCTTTAATTTTGGAAAACTTTATTTCCCCCTTTTCTGAAGGTATAGTTTCTTATGTTAGTATAGGTTTACAAATTTCATGGTGTTATAAATGTCAAATATAAAGGCCACTATCTTAAGGTCAGCTACTATCAACACTTACAAAGTACCGGTCGGTAGTGTCTGGTGAAAGAAGTGCCGTGAACTTTTTTTATATAAATAGTATAGAAAACGAAAATGGAAAATTTCTTACATTTCACACGTACACATGTTAAACATACTCGTACAAAATTAAGCATGGAAATAACCTACTGTATTTTTAACATCACCAGAAGGTTGCGTAGAGATCGCTTCAAGTGGCGAGATTTCCGTCTCGTATGCCTCTCGTTTGTTCCAATTATATAACAAGCTTAAGTTATTGTTTTTCTTATGTTATCTTCATATTACTTTCCATGTACAATCGATTTATTTTAAATTTATTTGGCCTCAATCCTTAAGGCAATCTTAGCCTTCGATGATGTTTAACGAATGCTATCTATCGATTGCAGCTTACTTCATGGGACGAATTTAGATCCGAATTTTAAAGGCATGGTTAATAATAGAGATATAAAAATTATTATATTACGCAAGGGAGGCTGTCAAATTCTGAATACAACGTGTTGTTGTGTTCAATGAATATGGAAATATTCAGATTTCTAGTCTCTACACATTATCGTTAAATATGGTATGATTTATATTAACGTAAACAAATATGTAATAATTGCGTAGCGTGGTGGCTGCTACCTAATACTAATAATCTGATACCTAATATGTACAGTTAAGCAGCGACAGGGTTGGTCTTATATGAGGTGGGTAGAGCTAGTGGCAACTTATTGCCTAGGGAAAAAAATTAGCGTACGTAGGAGGGCATTACCGAGAGATAGCAGTCGTTAAACTTTGTCGAAGGCTTATGTTGAACTAGATTAACAATGTACGCTGATAGGTTCCGTAGTTTTTATCAAATCCAATTAGCATACTAATTAATTAAAAGTTTTACTTTTTATAAATTTTTTATACTCTTAACGCAACATTTTTCTTCGAAGATTTTATACTTAGTTACTGTAAAAGCCCGAACTAAAGTAGATAGAATTTTTTTTTTTTTATAAAAAAGAAAAGATAGAATGAACCTCTGATACTTATGAATTGCCAACTATTTAGGCACGATCATAATAGAAAATGTTCTGCGATTGATTGCATTGAGAGACATAATACGAAGAAAACTTATTTGAAAGACGAAAGAAGAAAACTACTTACTATTTCGGGCTTTTAGAATAACAAGTACAAAAATTTTGCACTTAGGTATATGCATGTGACCGTTAAACCGAGAGAGATGGATAGAGTTTAAATTATTACTCAGCATGTATTTCGGTATAAGAGCGTTTTTATGTATTTTTACTCGAAGTTCCCAACGGGAACGGGCATCGCTGCATCGCGATGATGTTGAATGATGTGTTTTATGGTTCAATATATTCACTATCGTATTTACTTTTAGTCTTCCACTGATCTACAGCAAAGGGTAAGTAATAATATAGACATTGGCATGAACTTTTTTGAATTTAACTTATTTATTTTACATTTCCTAATCCTAGGATAATAATAATTTCAAATTTGTACCTATATTGAGGCATCGCAACACATAACTTAAGCGGTTAGTACAGTTTGAAAAGCTACATTATTTGAATCTTTCGAGGGACAGCTACACTTTTAGCTCTCCATCAGCGAAGCCCTTGAATACCTACATGTATCATTGAAGTTAGACGAGGAGAAAAGCGATTCGTTTACAACAGCATATGATATGGATGGAGTAATAAAGCATGTGAATGATTGTAGGAAAACCCGGAGATTAGCAGTCAACTGCAAGTGTACACCGAAGAAGGTGTACCCACACTACGTGGATTTGAAATTGCACAAATAAGCGCGCCCGCGCGCAACACCCTAAAATGGTGTCAAAATAGGACAAACCTTGAAGAATACAACACCAGGGAAGGTGAGTTATAATTTTATATAACTAACGTAATCTAGAAAGACATTTTCAACTATCTTAGTAGTCGAAAGATGAGATGAAAAGATCTCCAATGGCAAGGGATCTAGATAGGCTCTTTAACGTAATACAAAAAAGCTTATTGTCCACTTACTATTTATTGTCCCACTTATAAATGTCGATAATGTTTAAATACAATTTATCTGGCTTAGTTATTCACATATTTATTTGGTATGTCCACCTACGCAGTTGAAGTCATCAAATAAATCAGTGCCCACGTATAACGAGTTATTCTCCCCATTAATTTCTCATTTAGCACCGTTAGTGACATACAAGCTGAAAAATGTTATATTATAAGACATAAATACCTTGTAAAGCTTTAAAATAATGAATTACCATGACAGAAAAGTATACTAGTATTTGCCCGTAGGTCGACAAAATTTAGAGAGCTTTTGCAAATAAAAAAAACGTTATAGGTAGGTCCAATTGAAACATATTAATATCGTTAGATCTTTTTTACAAATCTAGTTCAATCGATTACTACAAAACTGTTGAGGCCACTATATGAAATACTATACTATTTCATCGTTTTTTTATTTTAGGCATATTGACCGTGAGAGTCACCTAGGCCGGTCTAAAGCTATTTTCAATGTTGTAAAATGTTAGCGGGTCGTGTCTGAACACGGAGATAGAACATTTATTTGGTATCGACTATTTAGAGATGTCAGAGTTCAAAACAATCTGTTTTGGAATTCCTATCTGTTTATAACAAACATTAATACAATTGACTCTAGCCCTGTTTAGTAATGATGTACGTACTCGTAGCCCTTTGAAAGGAGGCTATCGACCATGAAATTTAGTTCGATATAGTTAATATCGCTCATTTAAATTATTGGATACCTTTGCAAGTATTACGTTGTTGACAGACGTGAACAACTAATACGAGTATGTGCCGGCTCTACCGCGATATTGTGGATTTAAATGGATAAGCGCTTAGCCGTTTTACCCGCGTTTAGCAGCTGTTTTCCTCCCTCTTGTTTGTATTTCGTAGTCGTTTACACTGCGCTATACATTTTTTGTAAAATAAATGCATAAAAAATTTAATAATACAAACCGTTTGGTTTGTTCACCGACTCCTTTTTCACTGCTAATGTAAGCTTAAGGAACACTTTTTGTGTTAGGGTAGGTATGATGAGTGTCACGTTGTTATTCGAATGGCGGGAATAGAACCCGTGACCCACGGAAAACTATGAATCTTAAGTTCGTCTCTCATCCATTAAACAGCCGAAATAAATGCTTTTTGTAATAATAAACTATTGTTCATCAATATGCCGAGAACGTATCGTGGAGACTTATAAACACCCGGCCGCCAGGATTATCCCAGTGAGTTAGTTCCTGTATACTTACCACGTATCTCATTCATTCCGAGATTTGAGAGTTGGTTTTCGGTACTTTTAGCCTTATTCATTTTCATTGGTACTCGAAATTATTATCTTCAACTATATATCAGTTTGAAGATCAATGATACAACAGATTTGACCAAAGAGAAAGCCTACCTACAATATTGTATAGGTAATATGAGATGAGTAGGTAACTGAGAGACATGTTTATAGAAGGGACATCGGAAAATACTCCCGCTTAAATATCAGGTAGGTACGTGTCGCGCCGCCGCCGACATGTGGCAACATGTCGTCGCGAGCGTGGAGCCCGTCACACACATAAGCACGCACATTGAAAAACAGGCTACTAATTTTGCACGGACGAAGTTACTCGAAGCTTAAAAAGCTCCAAATCCACTCATACGAAGTGTCAGCTAGTAACAATCACGTATTGCGAATTACGGTTCGGGTTTTAGCCACCTTTGTGATATCCTTGACACTTGAGCAATAAGTTTATGATATTTTTTTATACAAAGGATGATGATCAATGAAATGATCAAAGATTAAAGAATGATCAAGAAATGATCAAAGAATTTTTTATAAAAAAAATTGAGATAGAACCTAATACCTACAAGAAAATCTGCAAAGTATAGGTAAATCAAGGATTTATCGAAACAATCATAACATAGAAAGTAAATTAACACCACGCATATGAAGCAAAATTCAACAACAAACTTCCTAATTGGACACTCTAGTGAGGTTCAAAAGTTCGGCTGTTTTATGTGATGTTAGAACTAGTTTTAACGAATGCACTCATTATAAGCGATACCTATCATACAATTACGTAAATATAATTGAGCTTACATAGCGTGAGAATATACTAACTGCGATTTTCTTACAGCCTCGGCCCTGCAGACGGTTCTATGTGAGTTAATCATGACTGAAGCTGATTACTTGAACCATCTGCGCATTCTGGTCGAGGTAATTTTTTCTTTAATTTTAAATATAATAAAATAAAACCTACAGTAATAGAAAGTTATTTGTAGTATCTAATAATTGTAACATCCAAATGGTTTTTAGGTTTTCCTTGCAGGAGCGCATGCGCTGCAAGAGAAGGGAATGATGCTGGAGGTCAACACTTACAAGCTGTTTCTCAATTTACCGGACATATACAACGCTAACTTAGACTTTTGGGAAAAATGTTTCCATTTAATGATAGAGGAAGCGTTCGAGAAGGGCACACGGTATGTTTGTCGGTATATTTTGTCCGCGAAATGTTTGACGAGCCATCAGCCATACCATTGACACGCTGATTTGCTCGCGGACTTGCTTTTTAAACGGTTATTAAATTAAAACGATTGACAAAAGTTAACGAGTACAATATTTATTTTAGATTTGATGCCAAACTGATGGAAAAGGGCTTTGAACAAATTTCTGAAATATTTAAACCATATCATAAATATGCACTGGAGCAGGCCCAAGCCAACGATTACTTGCGATCTTTATCTGGAAATATTGATTTCACAACATACATAACATGGTGTCATGCACATAAGGAATGTCAACGGTAAGTAACATATACTCGTATATTTTTTACACATAAAGTTTGTATCAGTTCTCAAAGGTATGTGAGTTCAAACCGCCCTTGTCGAACGACATGAACCAATAGTATACAGTTGTAAGGCAAGTCCGTTAACAAGTAACGATTTTGTTTTTTCCAGACTTCAAATAACAGATCTTTTAGTAAAGCCTGTACAACGAGTTACAAAGTACAGCCTTCTGTTAAAAAGATTATCGCAATTCGTTAACAACGCCGAAGATCAATATTCCGTCAATAAGATGGTGAGAAAACAGTTATTTTTTTTTTATTTATTGGAATACGATACCAAGCATCTCGGAGAATTTTTCCAATTTCCTTTATATCTCCTACCACATCTTCTCTTACACTAACTTTGCACTATTGAAACTTTCTTATTAATTTAATTTTTCGTGCTAAATGGTACGAGGGATAAATAAAAATTAATTGCAATTTTAGGAATACATAGCAAAGATGTATGTCTCGGACTTGAATAGGGGTGTTAAACAGCAGCAAGAACTGCAGCAAATGAATCAGTATTCTAAATTGGTGGAAAGTTACGAACATGTAAGTATACTTACTTCTGTATACTTCGTTTAATTTCAAATTAGAGGATTACAAGTTTGGACAACAGCGGTCTCAATATCTACGAGCCATCAAAACAGGCGAAATCATAAAATTTATGTGTTAATACAATAATTAAAATTAATATAAAATAATATAAGTTAATCGTATAATTTCGAAATACGTATTAGATAGTGTTAATTAATCATTATAACCTACTATATAAATGAAATAATGGTATGAAAACATTAATTTAGGATTATGTTAGGCAATTTTATAGGTTTAGATTACATATTTCTGGTTTTAAACTTGTTAAATAACTCCTGAAACTAAAACTTTAACTTTGCTACGGCGTAGCGTCTTTCGTAGCAGCTACGAGATATACAAAGACAGGACTTTTGTTCCGTCGGTGCCGTGAGGGCTTATAGTTCTTTCAATTTACGATTGTGCCCTTGGTTGTGGTAGAGACCTACCGACAAATAGAAGAGTTTGTGTGTTTCCTAAATCGAAAGAACTATATTTTTAAGTAGCAAGCTCATTCGCAGCTCTTTTAAAAGCAAAAATAAAACATGACTTCATTTTTTAATCAAAAATTGGACTAAATATACTACGAGTATTACATTACTAGCAAATCAGCGAAACCGCATTCCATATTCATTTCGCGGTACAATTTGTGTCCGGAATTCTGTCCGCGACAGTAAGCGCAGCCCTTTCAACGGTAGTTCAGCGGCTACCGCATAAAGTTGTTATCTATTAATTTGTATGTAATTGAGAACACATTTATAAGTATTACTGCGTACTTTCCTTTCTTTTCTGTTTAAATGACTAAAAATTATTTGTTTATTTATCGTATGTATCCTATCCGTAGAAGTGATTGGAAATTATTCGGCAATAATTTATTTTTTCTGTAACAGTAGTTATCGCTATACATATTAGTTTGGGCCTGAAAACGTTCGATGTGTCTTGCATTGCATGATACTTCTTCCTACTCGTATGTATCGGAAATGATATTCGTTTTTTGTGGGAGTTAAAGTATGAAATCGCAGTTTATCAATATTTGGATAAACATTAATTTCGTTCTTTGTTTTTTTTTGCATACAATTAAATGTGCATTGCATATAGTAATTGAACGTTGTGTTACAATGTGAAAGTTTAAAGAAAATAAAGTCACAGTACCTGTAGTTCCCTGTTTATCCTGTCTGTTTAATGTTCAACCTTTGTGACTGTATTTTATACTCTTCACAATACTCGTATGTCGAATTGCACTCTATTAATTAATGTATACTGTTGATGCTTGATATTTAAGCTGTCACGCGATCCTGTGCATATTTGTGACTGTTGTTTCTGTAAATCTGTTTTTTTATTTTTATAAATCAACAATATGATTAACAGGATTCTCTCCAGGCTAGTTTTCAAGAATTCAAAGATGAGGAAATGGACGATTACTATAGAATGTTCTCACATTGGGATCTACGGGCTCCAATGTTAAATTGCTACCCCGAGCATGCCCGTACGCTTATTCATGAAGGAGATTTAAGATTCAAGGATAGCAACAAGGAAGTAAGATTAAGAATTTTTATATTTTACAGCTAGCTGCTGGTGCCTTCTGCTCTTAACTATTTTTGCCTAATTCTAAGGGATGATAAGTTATATTTCTGGAAAAATCCAAATCCGAGAAAATAAGTTATTTGTTATTTCATATCCTTTTTTTGTACGATGCTCAAGAGCTTTGGGAAAAATACTTATAACAAAAATAAACATGCCAATTAGTAGCGTTTCTCATAATAGACTCGTTAAATCGCAATCGTTTTATTTTCGGCTGATACCATTCTTAATAAGCATGTAGGTAGTATACTTCAATGAGCGTGCTTCAAATCTTCCATTGTTTTTGTGTTCCATAAGAATATTTTTATTTACACATATTTCTCTGAAGCCAACAAAGGAAAAAAACAAGTATTAATTTATTTGTTGTACCTTTTGACTATTTTATTCAGTAACTAATAATACAATACAGTGGTAAATACTGCTATGAAAGAAGTTGTAGAAAAGTAAGATGAAATAAATTCGCCGCGTCGTACTTGTTCGCTAGGTTAGAATTAATTCATCCATCAAACCTTTTGAAGTCCTAAGTAACTATACATACGCATATACAAGAAGCGGACGCCGATTACACCGGAGCGGAGTTACTGGACCAGCTTAAAGTTATTTGAAAGGTTTAAAATTATTTGGATCAATAATAATTTTATAGCATTGTATACTCAATTTTTGTGAAGGAAAACTAGGGCAGGTATATTTGCTTTTTTGCGATCGCCATTGGCTGCGTTTACTAAATACTATGCTACGCGAATCCTTGCTCAAGCACATGTAACCTTTCATACTTAATGTTTTACAGTGACAATATGCTTACTCACTCAATCCTATAGCTACGAGTATACTAAAACAATCTAATAATTTGATTTGATTTGAATACAATATTCATGTCTTTTATAAATTGTTTAACTCATTCAACACATAACACACAATCTTCACATGTCATTCGTTACCTTTTAAAGGTTTTTTGTTTGCACAAAAAATTTGTATCTACGTTGCTTTTTTCTCTTCGGGGTAGTATTTTTTTAGGTTTAAGAAACACAACTCAAATTTCAAGCTAATATTCTACATTTTCATACAGATTTTTCGTCAGTTACCTAAATAATGTCGCTTATTGTACATTCCGATGTCGACACGCCGTCCATTGAGTGCGACCGTAGGCTGTGCGCATTGCGTTGTGTCCTAACTCAATCCTTTGTCATTTGAAATATTATTACATATCCACCTATGCCTATGAAAATACTAAAATCGTCACGTTTAACAATAAACCCAGGAAACTAGGTGTAAATGATTGGTAATTTTTCAAAATTCAGCTTTTTTAAATCTGCTTTTGAATTTTTCAAAGTTAATAGTAGTATGAATGTAATTGTAAATATCTATCTACTCGTACAATTGCATGCGTTTCGTTGTATTACCACAGCATAACTTTTATTTAAATCAATTGAAATTTTTTTACAGATCGAAGTGAGAGCTATTCTATTTACCGATATGCTAATTATCTGCAAAAAGCAATCGAAAGGCAGTTATTATCGGTACAAGATGATTAGGTAATGATTACATTTGAGAACTGTGCTGTGCGCAAATTGTTACATTGAGTGAAATGTAATTACGTAAAATGTTTTTTGTCTTACACAGGCCCAAGTACATGATCGACAAGTTGGTAGAGTTCCCTAAACATGTTGTCCGGAATAATTCTACGGAGACATCCTTTATATTCATCGTAATGGTAGACGACTTCGGTTCGTGCCACACATGTTTCACCTTAACAGAATCCTCCAAAGATCCTAACGGACCGGAAACATTAAAAGTAAATGAACTTCTTTTCCTAAATAGTCCATTTATTTGCACCTAAAAAAATAATAACATGCTATTAATATACTAGTAAAATGCGACTAGGTAATTTATTAACTAATTTCAGTTATGGGATCTAAAGTTAAAGGAGGCCCAATATACGTATAATCTCGCTATGTGGTTATATTGCAATCCGTCATACAATGCCAGCGATTTGGACCAAGACTTGGTTTCAGACTACGGTAACAGCAATGCTAAGCAGGTCAGTTTAGTTCTGTAACGGTTCCCCAAAGGAGCCTTCAAATGGAATATACAGGGTGGAAAGTTATTTAGGGTAATAAAGGGGAAGTACCCGAAATAATGAAGTGTTTAAAAATAAAGGAATGTTTCCTTTCAGTGAATTTTCGTATCTTCA
>DWOF01000407.1:0-10394 GCA_018250795.1 Clito sp. Burns02 | reverse complement strand
CAACTGCAGGTTTAAAAGCAACTGAAGTAAACATGTTAATATTCACAGCAATCGAGGCTGCGTTTTCATAAGGATCCGATGTTGTCTTGACCGCTTAGCGATTATGCACTTAGCGATATGTCAAGGGGACTTTTTTGCATACAATTCGTATGGAAAGGAAGGTCTCTGTAGGAAAGCGAATTTAAAAAAAAGGAGGTACAATACAATTCATCGTAAATAAAATCTTAATTCTATTACTAACCTTTAACTTCGATTTGTGCACCACCTCATTATTTTGTAGCGAATCAAACGCATGCCATATACAATTAGTAACGTTCTTTAGCAAGGCTGACATTTTTAAAACACAACACACTTTTGTTCACATGAAAAAAAATTTTTTTTTTTTTTAAACTGAACTTTTTTTAACAAAACAACGCGTGTTTCGTCCTCGCGTTCGATTTTCAAACTGGCGCGGCGGCAGGCATGCGATATGACGATATCAGGCAAAAGGAAGTGGGTAAAGCAGTCTGTGCAAGACTTAAGTTGTAAGCACATGTGGTTTAATTGAATAACTACTAGGTATGTGACGGTTATTCATACAAATATCGTATGCAGATATGTAGTTATTTTTGTGTCCTATTGCTAGCTATGGATTTCTCTACATAACGGGGGAGGCCTGGAACATATTGAACCACGCTGCTCTATGCATTTATTGCCAATACAAGTTCCATTCTTGTCCGTCATGAGAAGGAGTTAAAAAGTCTGTAAATAATGGTTTTGTTCGACCAGAAAATAATTCATTTTTATTATTTTATAGTAGGTGCAAGTGTCCTTTACAACTTTGTGTACCTAAATTGGATCTCAGTGTATCACTATCTTTATAGTAGATTGACCGATAGGCGTGATGTGTAAACATGATGTATGAATTAATCAGTAGGGGAAATTAGATAATAGACTTTGTTCGCAAAAATACAATTATAGTAAGTATCTGCATATCTAATCGAATCTGTATTAGATTGTAAACAATTTGTGATGTAAATAGTTTTCTATAAGTTCAATTAAAATTGTATCACTCTTGCATAAATTGTATTTGTATTTTATCAGTTTAACGACGCTAACGTATCAAAATGATAAATTAGCACCTATATTAAATTGTAACACTTAGATAAATTACACCTACCTATATCAAACAAAAGAAGTGACATACCTATCCAGAAGTTATAAAGGTAGGTACCTAGGTACGTGAGAGGAAAACAAATTGAACTTGGAAGTCTATGTAGAGTCATTATCAACTGGTAGCAATGCAAAACGCATGCAAAACAGCTGTGTGACTATCCTACCTACAATTAAGTACATTGTTCCATCCATCCATTCACCACATCCTTTTAAGTCAGCTGGAGATAGGACGCTCTTATCAATGACTAGCAAACGCCCGCGACTTCGTCCGCGTGGAAATATAGCCTAAAGCCTTCCTCGATAAATGGTCTATTCAACTCAAAAATAATTTTTCAATTCGAATCAATAGTTCCTGAGATTAGCGCGTTCAAACAAACAAACTCTTCAGCTTTATAATATTAGTAACTAAGTAAGTATAGATACTACACCTCATCCTTAGCTTAAAAAATTAAATCCAATCTACCATTTACAATGTCAAATACCTACATGCGTAAGTCACTTATTACCTACTTATTACTCGCAATTTGGTAGATTACCTACCTACTTCTACCGCCTACAGACTTGGAAATCAAGAACATAATAGTCAATACAACTTCCGGTCAAATTTGCACTATCTAAGGCAAACCATTTAGCACGTAGCTCGTAGGAATAAAATTACTTATGCACTTTATTGTGCAAATCAATGACAGATCGTGACGGTCGGAAGGTCGCTGGTAACATTTTGCACTTTTCAGTGTACTTTGAATATTACTTAACATCATTAAACCTTGCAAGGATTGTCTAGTGGTCCTGAGTTTGCTATTTAAACTCAAAGATTATCCCATCTAATGATATCTACAAATACTAGTTGATATTGTTAAAGATAAATATGAAGGCGAAGTTCTCGTGTTCCCGACGTGACCTGTTTCCAACATAGGTTACTATCTTTTAAGAGATCCAATTTCAGTTAAATGTATGGACCTAGATAGATACAAAAGATTGTTGTGTAAGACCTACGAAATCGTGTGTAAAAAGGAACAATAAGCAGAAACTTTCTGTAACGTTACAATACAGAAATTGTCCTTTCTAGTTCATATACCTAGGAGATTCAGAAGAAAATACAAAAGTTGTTTGAATGTCGATATGAAAGTGCGCTATCTCAAAATGTCGACTGACCCGCCTCTGCCGTACATTATAATTACATTACTCATGCGTTCGAGTCGTTCGTCCTCGGATGTTTTCACCATATCCGTGCGCCGTGACTCAGTCTTGAGAGGACGAGCCGCCATTTCAATCTGTTGCCAACGAAATATTCTCAATAACTACCTATATAATCATGTTAAAAACGTAGCTTCACGAGTAATATCTACAATGGAACATAAGTTAACTAACTAACTTACAAAAATTACCTACTAAATGAATATCTACAATGGGTTGGTAAGAAGATATTTTAATGGAGAAACACTAGGTTCCATTTTTGGTTTTTTCGTACGGACCCCTAAAATCAATCATTGATCAATTTTGCAGTTGTTTTAATGGAGTATGTAGAGACTCATATGAATTCCTATCTCAACGATTAATATATGTATTACGAAGACTGATTTTGGCTGAATAAATAAGATTTTCTAGTTGCGGTGGACCGCAACGCAAGGCCCGACAGTGTCACGGGCGCTGTCTTTGTTATTGTGTGTTCACCTGATTTTGTAATAATAGTTTGGCCACAATATCGGTCAACCATTGTACCTAAGGCCATCGATATCTAAGTACCTAAATAGGTAGGTATATCTAAGCATAAAACTGTGAAATTTTATCCAAGACTAGCAAACGCCAGCGACTTCGTTCGCGTGTAAGATAATTTTCCCCGTTTTTTTCACATTTTCCATTATATCTTCGCTCCTAATAGTTGCAGCGTGATGTTAGGTATATAGCCTATAGCCTTCCTCGATAAATGGTCTATTTAATACAAAAAGAATTTTTCAATTTGAACCAGTGGTTCCTAAGATTAGCGCGTTCAAACAAACAAACTCTTCAGCTTTATAATATTAGTATAGATTCTCTGACTAGTCAGACGTAGGTAACCCAAAAACATTGCATGAGTCAAGTACTTAGTTCAACAATAGGCTTAATCATACCCTTATCTTGTTACACAAACCCATAATAAAACTGTATACCTACGAACTGTTATTTGATATTTTGTATCACTCCACATTTGAAAATAAGGCTTTACATATTAGTAATAGGAAGGCATTACGTGGATCTTACGGACTTTAATTTCGCATTGGACAAAAATTCTGAGCAACAGTTTATGGGTCACTATCTCTGCAATGTCAACCAGTAATAAAAATATCAATAAATTCACTGCGACCGAATACCGGTTCAGGAAATATCTGGAAACTTCCATATTTGTGCAGGCCACATGCAAATAACTGCTTCTATCGGAAGCGGACGAAGGTTTCTGCCATATTTGTCGGCTGACGGCCAGATCAAATCAAATGAGATTTGATTAAAATTTATCAATCTACCTCCCACTTGACATAAATTTAACTACTCTTCGTGACTTATTAAAAATGAATTAGTTACCTTTAAAAAATCATTAAACAAATCTATATGACAGAAAATCAGTAGGTAGGTAGGTCGGTAGTCGTTTATCTACATGCAGAGGTTTGAACCCAAACCAAACAGTGAAGAGAACCTAATTCTTAACCACTAGGCTAATACTGTTCTTGATTTCTTACGGAATAAAACAACGTGATCTTTGGTAAGTTTTATTAATATCGAAATACAATACACCTAGAAAGATAAAATACATTTTCAAAACCGTCACAGCGGTAGGTACCGGCGGCTCGAACCGGATGTGAGCCTATCTATGCTAATCCGTTCCTCATTACTTGAACATATTGGTAGAGGTTAATTAACTTGGTAATTACCTATACAAAATTATCGTATTCAGTGTTGATCGATTATGGTAATACAGGGTTAGCATCTTGAACCAAGCTTGCGATCTCGTTTGAAAGTACCTTATAATATAACTCTTAACCATCTTCAACATTTTTTCATAAATTGTAAGTTATATCCTTTTGTCAATCGGTAGGTACTGTTTATTACAAAGAAATAAAATTGACAAAAACGCAAAACGGCTAAAGTAATTAAACTTAGTTAGTTTTAAATTAAATTAGTAACTAAACCTCACTTATTTTAAGTTCTCTTTTGTTTGTTATTTCATAAGTGTGTACTAAATAAAATAAAATAAAAAAAAATAAAAATATTTTTTTCTGTTTTTTCTTTCTGCTCTGCCACCAATTCTGTTTAAGTAATAAGGACCTTACTTATACGTTTTTTTTACTTATACACTACACATTTAGACATACGTATATAGTTTAAGCTACAAGCAGAGATTCCGGGCATTAATACCACGATGCAAAACACGAAAAATTTACATTTAAGTACTTTTCCAACTCCCAAACTGTGTTTCGCTCTTCTAACATTAGGCTGGCTTGGTGCTAAAAGGGCCAAAGTATATTTTTAAATATTTTTCAACTGAATAAAAAAGAAAGACTGAAAAAAAAGGTAAAATAAAAAATAAAATTTTTTTTTGGTTTTACTAAAGCAAAAAAGATTTTTTTTTTTAATTTCTGAAAAAAAAAAGTTGGTCTCCGAATATCAGAAATATAACATTGGCCCTTGAAACATCCATCCAAATTAAACACTAAACCTAAAAGCAGTAGTAAACAGTGGTCTACAAATCGCAAGGTTGGGTTTTATAATGAAAAAATCAAGAAAATGACATATTAATGATGCAAGCGACCTTTCGTAGACCATTGAGTACCAATGCCTTACAAATATTTCACTTAAGTACCTACAGCAGAATATTTTTTGAAGGATTCTTCGCTATGGAATGTAAAATAATATTATATTGAGCATATGATTGCGTACTATATGCTTTTAATAAAATAGATATATTTAATAATATCCTTGCGAACGGTAAGATTTGGTTTAACTTAAGTGTTCAGCGATTCTCAACCTTTAATTTATCAAAACTTAAAGTTAGATAGTCAAAGCGTATCCAGTTCTCCTTACATGACGATATATAAAACTTAATACTACTTATGTCATTACACAAGAGTCACACAAAGTAGCTAAATATGGACATACATACATACATACATATAATATAAATATGACGAGCTCTTCGAATAGAGATAATATATGAAGCATTTCAGCAGGCCTCCCCTATTTGTGAGGGGAGACCCGAGCTCTGCAGTAGGACATAAAAAAGTGTTAAGGTCATAGGAATGGAATAACATATTCCTATAAGAAGAACTAGTCACGAATTCGTATAAAAGAAATAAAACTAAGTAAGTTGCTAAAGTTACTCATGTTCAACAACAAAATTTTTACTCCAGGGTTGTCAAAACACGCAGTCACCAGTATCCAGCCACAACCTGAATTTTACGAAGGCTAAATAAAACGAAGATACCATCTTACGAAGGGAATTACGTTTACAGCCCTAAATCTAAGTACTAATGTAATATTTGTGATGAATTCATCTCACTTAGTACGTGAAGAACAAATTATATCAACCGATACACTCTCAAGTAATAAATATATCTTACGTTACGTATAAGAAATTATAAAAAAATAATTTAAGAATTCTAATCAAACGTCATCTTAATGAAACACACGAATAAAGCTAGGTTCACAGTACAATAGCTGCTTAGTTACATACGAGTACTTGAATAGTTACTGTCTCTTAATTATTATGTAAGGTCTAGAAGTATTTGAGGTGGGTTATGAGGTAGATGTTTGAGATTCATCTAGTAATATTGCACAGTCCATATTTTGAATTGTCCATGTATATTCGTGATGGCAATTCAATAAGACAAGTCAAAACCTTTATTACCAGTCGAAATCAACTTCAAAATCGGTATAGTGTGGCCGCACCTCATTCAAACCATGTTTCAACGTCTAGTGACGGCATACAAGACTATGTTTACACTGGCACTAATATCATGCAGATAACTATTTTAGTGTGGACCCAGCATTAGGAAATAATTTACCTAAGTCTATACTTAAATAGTGAATTCAAATAAAAATACATTTAAATAATAAAAATAAATCGGATCTGTTCTTATTTAATAAATGAAGGAAACTGCATACTGTATCTTTTAAATTTTAGCATAGATTGATAACAAATAGTTTTGACACAGTATTTTAATATTCATATACGTTGGATCTATGAAATGACTAGGGGGCGTCACAGACAAATCTTAATCTAAGAATACATGAACACTTATCTATAATTAAATTGATTAAATATATAGTGCCGCCCCACCCTTTTTGGCTGAGTTTAGTTTAAGCTTTCTTTTGCAGAAAATTCGTAACTAGATAGAGAGCATACGAATTTTGCTGCCAATTCATTTATAATTAAAATTTACATTTGAATTTAGGTGTTGTTGTGTCGGATATTTTTATTTAGTAGAATTGTTATCCACTCATTCGCAATCCATTCGTTTCTGTCAATTTGCAGAATCGAAAGCTATTTTGCATTAAATCTCATACGCGGTGAAGTTGCTCGTATTACAGCCAGCCATCTGATTCATTTATTAATAGGTACTCACTGGACGAAACGCGATATTTAGAGATTAACATGAAATCTACTACTCTAATAGTAGTGGCAACAATGCACAGTGCATATGGCAACGGCGGAGATAAAATGGCAAGCGTACCCTTGTGGCTTGAACGGTTTGCGGATAACCGCATAGAATAGAATAGAACCATTTTATCCGACCAACCGGACAGCTGACCGTAACTAAAAACTTCATATGCGTATATACGCTTAGAAAAACGTCAATAAAGCAATATACAGGTCATCCGAATTTCAATCAAAGCAACACCTTCAAAACTATGCACAATTCACATAGCAATAGGAACATTTACAGACCTTAAATAAAAAATATACAAGTTACAATTTATCATAAGACTGAGGACTTACTTAGCTCAACTTACGTATAAATAGAAGGCATGTCGTCAGTTCGTTTTTAATCGCTAGGAATTATTTGTTATAGTTGAATAAATAGTTTTAAGGATTAGAAACATTAAAGCTGGGAGGATTAGAAAGGTACTTTAGTAGTTGATATGTAATAATAATAAATATATAATTCAGATTCTTAAAACTTAACGAAAGTGGCGGAGAAAAGTAATTTAGGAATCTGAAGAGCCAATGAACCAAATTAAAATGGCAAGATCGAATTAATGTGAAAATATTTTTTGACCGTGACGTAATTCAGTAACCAATCAATGTGACGACCATCAGCATCAGGGTTAGAGGGTCACTGAGGTGGCGTTATAGAGGTCCCTGAGGCACCCCAATCCTGTGACTAGGATTATAAACTAGTGACATACTGTCACACCTACTCTCCTAATAAAACCATCAAGATATATTGACACTCAAATTAAATTTTATTAACGTGTTTTTAGGATTGTATGCCACTGAAGTTGCTAGCAGGGCAAGGTCAGAAAAATTAAAGTGTAAAAGTAACTTGGCTAATAGGTGGAAAACGTAAATATGTAGTACTAAATGATTTATTTTGGTATGCTCGGATGTGCTAAATCCAATTCAAAAGTTTCGATACTACACCCTTGGAACGGAAAACTTTCCCTAACTAAATCATTCGACGCTTACTAGACGAGAAGGCTTATCACAATCAGAGGTGGTATTACATTCTTAGAGAAATCGTCATTGGAAAGAAAATCATCATTATTGAGAGAGTTGAACTCTCAGTTTTGATGAAAGATAGCAAACGCCCGCGACTTCGTCCGCGTGGAAATATAGCCTATAGCCTTCCTCGATAAATGGTCTATTCAACACAAAAAGAAATTTTCAATTCGAACCAGTAGTTCTTGAGATTAGCGCGTTCAAACAAACAAACTCTTCAGTATATATAAGTATAGATATAGATAGAAGTATAGATTTATTACTAAAGCATAGTTAATATATTCAAGATGGTAGAAATATCAGGATTACTCCGAAACACTTGAGAACAAGTCTTAACATAGGCGTTAAACGAAATTAAAAAAAATGAAATGGGCGCGGTCAGTTCTCTGATGGGTAAGATCGTGTAGGTGGTTAAAAAGTCTCGAGTTTAGTCTCCAGCAAAAGTTTTGGTAAGATCGTCACATTTATTAACACTGAAATTAAGTAGTTTCTTTTTTTAATTTATATTAAGGAACATTGAAAATAAATTCGTTGCACGATATAAGAAATAGATTTTTAAAGGATACTCTATTTTTGATATGGTCAAAAGGCGCGATAAATTTGGCATCCGAGAATTTGCATAGTAAATATACGTATAGCGACCTTTGGTAAATCATCAGTCTTACACGGTTCGTTTTAACCCGACTTTGGTCGGTCAACTCAAGAAAATAGGACCCTGTAATACAACTTAGAACTAACTTCGAAACATTACCGTTTTGATCAAAATCAGCCTTCGATTCCGCAGTACAACCGATTGTAGACCTTATATTTGTAGTCTTAGAGTTAAGTTTAGTTATCACCCGTTTGCTCTTACAGGCACGCCCTAATAAAGTCTTTTTTAAGTTACATTTGTTAGTATTTTTGTATGATTGTACGAACACTTTGTTTGCAATCAGTTTTAAATGTTTTAACCCAAAATTAGATTGGATTGCAATTCCTAACATTCCCTTACTTTTAGAGCATAACGTTTGAAGACTTTTAAAGAGATTTTTTAGTTTATCACGTATAACATACGTGAAAATTGTTATTTTATAGTAATGTAATTGCTGCCAATTACGTTTTGAGAATGAGTGAATAACAGTCCGTATGAGTCGAAAATATGTCGAATTTGGACTCAATTTGAAGTGTGTATGTGAAGCTAAGAAAATAGCTTTCGAATACAACAATTTCATATACAAACGTGTTTTAGTGTATTGTTTATGGTTGGCTATAGACATTTGTTTGTGGTTTAAAGAGTTATAATATAGTAAGTGTACTCTGGCATAACCTACATAGTAATATAAACTCACTGCATTTAAATTTTGTGCGTTTTTAGAGTTTATTTCAATATTTGTAATAACTACAATAGATATCCACGAAAGAGAGTTGAATATCTTGATAGTATTTTGATTGGAATGGAAAGATGTGTAGATATTGTGTGTTGGTAATAGTTGGGGGATTTGGGAGGTATTAAGCGTAGGTTTGTGAGGAATTCGAGGGGATATTCGGACAGCGCCAGGGACAAGATAGGGTATGCATCTATGAATGGGTTTGATTTTTTGGGGAGTCTGAGGAATTTTTAGGGGGATTCTTTGAGAAGCAGCAAGGATGCATAGGAAGGACAGAAAGGTGAGT
Source organism: Clito sp. Burns02 (assembly GCA_018250795.1). Classification (NCBI taxonomy): domain Eukaryota; kingdom Metazoa; phylum Arthropoda; class Insecta; order Lepidoptera; family Hesperiidae; genus Clito; species Clito sp. Burns02. The sequence continues at coordinate 892 of DWOF01000407.1, read as the reverse complement.
CTTTGAGGAGCAGGAGGAGTGATAAAAGGTTTTGGGGTGAAGGATTTTGGTTTAGATATTAGTAGGTGTTTGGAGGCCCATGTAGTTGTGTGTGTGGGTGTGTATGGGGGGTTTAGTGTGGGGGTGTGGGCGGCGGGTGGGGGACGACGCTAGGCGGCAGCGCGCGGCGGGGTTGGCGGCGCGGGTCACCGCGGACCGCGCCTGCGACCCGGCTTTCCGCGGCGGTTGAAGCCCCTGCGGAACATGGTATAATTTCCTCTTATTTAAAAAAAAGTTGCAAACAAGCACAGAATTAAAAAAGATTATGGAATAAGTGGGCCCTGTACATGCTATATTATTTTTAAGGCTCTCATTGTAATTTACCGTGTACAAATAAATTAAATAAAAAAAGTAATAAAGATTACTATAAATTAGGATTAAAAGTTTTAGGGCAATATTTCACCTGTAGGGCACTTTATCGGGTCGAGCGGTTGCAGGGGATCCCGGCGCATCGTCTTGAGGAGCGGGGATCCCGTTGGAGCGAGTGTTCACTTCATTCTTGACGGTCGTTTGACCGCTTATAGAGGCTTGCACGTTGCGAGCCGGGGGGGCATTGGTTATCTCCTGTAAATTATTATTATTTTGACTAGAAAACGAGCAAGTAGGTCACTGGTATATATACAGTTTAATCTATACTAATATTATAAAGCTGAAGCGTTTGTTTGTTTGAACGCGCTAATCTCAGGAACTACTGGTTCAAAATTAAAAAAATCTTTTTGTGTTGAATAGACCGTTTATCGAGGAAGGCTTTAGGCTATATTCCCACGCGGACGAAATCGCGGGCGTTTGCTAGTAACAAAATATATTACTAACGCCATCTATTGTATGTGATGGTAGAACTCGTATATCTTGT